>CM033743.1:4582494-4760194 GCA_019671005.1 Hibiscus mutabilis
TCATGGCTGAAACTGATCTATCTGGTGAGTCAGGCAACAGCATCAGCTCGAAAACGGACAGTTTCGGATCATATATGAAAGGAGATGATAAAAGTAAAATTCAAGGTAAGAGCGAAATGGTTGAAAAGTCATCTCATGATCAAAACGAAGAGATTATTGCACTAAATCGTGATGAAAAAGAAAACTTGTTTAGTTTCAAGAGTCAAGTGGATGTTTTAACAAAGCAGATTGAAGCCACTGACGTCAATGGGGAATTGGTAATAGAGTTGTAAGCTGAATTAGAGTGGTTAAATCATTCAAAATTTGTTGTTTTTGATGCTAAATCCTGCAACTTCATCCTTCTCGTATGAGCTTCTTATGGCAGGATTGTATATTATCAAAAGTTAAAGTATACCCGTTGCAATGTGTAAAGGTTGTTTGCTCATAATATTTGAAACAACGGAATTCAACATGTCAATTTTGTCACCAAGTTTATCAAACTTTAAAGTAACTTTAATAATTCAAAAAACTTGAATTAATCAATCCAAATTATTCAAATGCATACATCTATATCTTAACATTCATCCTCGATTCTGAATAACATAGTCCAGGAATGTAACAAAGGGGATAAATTTGGTACAAGGTTTTGTAATGGTAAGAAATGATTACCAGTTTTCATTGGTTTAAGGATAAATCTCACACTCCCAGTCGATGGGAAACATATTACAAAAGTATTTTAAACAATTTGGCATAAAAAGGAATTTGCCATCAAACCAAAAACATAATGAAAATCAACAGTGTGGATCTGTCAAGGAATCGGCAAATCCCAACAAATTCGAAAAAACTCAGGTTGCAGCCATGTTCTTACTCATCACATCATCTACACAAGTTAGAAAGGCGTAGGTAAGAAACCTGTCCCTGTAAGTTAATATAGTTTCCGGTTCTTGGATGATCAAATGCTGAGAGTACACACATTTAAAACTGAAAATCATGTACCAGGAAAGAAGTATAACTGCAAACGAAGTTGTTTAAAAGAAGCTTTCAATATTCGGAGATGATTTTATTTAATATGGTTTTTTATGCCAGGAATATAATGATCCAAAAATCATTAAGTTGTACGGATATGTTGATAATCACCTTGAATAAGTCGCCAAAAATCCCTTGAAGGGGATTTCTACGCTGTACACCGTAGAACTTTTCTGCAATTTCATCTAGCAACTGCACAATCATGTTTGTGTTAGAAAATGATACATAAAATGGAGACGTAGCAGATATATGAAAGAATTGAATGCAAAACTGATTGCAAACCTCGTTGAATGCAGGTTCTCTGTCTATGCTAGACTTGTAATTCACTCTCAACATATTAAAAAGAGGCAATGCATCTCTTTCCAACCTGCATACAAAAGAGTCTTTAGAACAATTTACCAGGCCATGTTAAATTTACCCAACATGGAAAGAATACGGTAGCCTAAATCTAAGCCGAAAACTGAAGATGGTGGTTTTAATTAAAAGTGAAAAGAGTGTTTTGTCAGATAGGTCAAAGTATAAAACACTAGTGGTTTTTTATCCATGTTATTCGGACTGGGGCCTGAGTGGATATGAGCATGTATCCGAGGTATTTTCAAATTTTTCCAAGTTTTTATCCATGCTACTCGGACTGGGGTCTGAAGGTTCATAAACCTGTGTCAAAGTCTGGATACACGTTGGACATGGGTTATACCTTCCGATTTCAGCAATGCCAAGGTAATGCAATACAGTAAGTACATAAACTATGAAAATCTGACCAGTTACTAACTTGAAGATAAAAAAATTAGGCAACTTAACCCGCAGCCCTGTCCCTTAATCCCGTAAAAAATTTCTGCATTGGTGCACATTAATGCCTGTAGGAGGGTGGAGTAAGTATATGCACTTAATATCATCCTTAAACTAAATTGTTGAGAACACCGACTTCTGACAAAGCAGGCAGTATTATCCACATTACATTATACTCAACATTGCATGCGCACCTATTTACGCTGAGGATAGTAGGACCTTTTCCTATAAATATAGAGAATGAATTGATGAAAGAGCAAGAGAAAAATACTTACGTTAGCAAGAGAAAAGTGATAAACTGAATCAAATCTGATTCGGGGAAATCAAGCTCCTGGGATTCCACTAGTCTCTTTAATTCATCCATAAGGTAATTGGCATCTCGGAGATTACCCATAGACAAGTACCTATAATGTAAAAGCCATTTTCTTTATTCGTATACAATTTATTGATACATTATTAACAGAACAGTATCAAATTTATCAAGTTTTAGACCATGTAAAGATTCATAAAAGAAAAGGAGAGATACAAAACTAGATTCCCTATCATAGATTGAAATTTATAACAGTATCATAGAAAAGAAACCCATTTGCAGGTTGGTAGCGGAACATGGCATGTTAATAATCAATTTAAGTTTATAAACATACAAAGAACCACTTTGAAAAGGGAAACAATGAAATACATATCTTTTGGACCGTAGAATTTTAACTTCAAGAAAAACGAAATTTAAGATGCGAGTTCAAGATTAAAGTCCTTTTCAACAGTATTGGCAATAGGAACAGTAAATTACAGGCCAAGTGAGCAGATTTTCAGCAGGCTTACATTAGAACAGCCCGTGCAATGGCTAGATCATCTTCACCAGGATAACACTGCATGATTGTTAAGCATATCAGTTGATTGCACTAAATAAGTACAAAGGAAAGTAAAGCCTACTGTTGGTCATAGAGACGGAGCTGGAAATTCAAGTAATTGATTGAGTCATGCCATCTTCCATGCATTTTTTTTCTTGAAAGAATCTTCCATGCATTTTTTATGGCTAATGTTCTAATTTTAGAAAGGTGGGAGTCTTAGAAGTGACAAATTAATTCCAATAATACGAAACAGGCTTAGATGTAGAATCTCCCTAGCAGAAGTACCAACATATGGAATCTGAAGATGATTGAAAATTTTCAAAAATATCAAATACGTCTTTGATACACTGGCAGTGAAAACTTTTAACTCCACAAGAAGGAATAAAATTTCCCAGCTTCAATTTTGGGGAAGGAGGGGGGGTATGTTTCACCTTGTTTTTATTGTTTGTCGAGTCTAAAAACTTCACTGCAAGGACGGGTTCAAAATATCTACAATTATGAACTATATTGCATCTATACCACTGTTCATCTATAATATACCGAACTGTTGCACAGGGAACATGACTTTGATTTGCGTGCCTCAAACCATATTCATAACAGGGGTGGAGAGAGAGAGAAGAAGAAGAAAATTAACCTTGCTCATGAAATTTACTAAAGCAGATGCAAACTTCTTTGGGTTGTTTCCTCTAACAAAATGATAGGACACTTTAGCCATGTTCTGCAAAAAAAAAGAAGAAAAAAATCATATAATTGTAGGCATCTACAATCCACATGCATGTTAACTGATGAATGGGCCTTTGAACTGCAAAATGAGGAAAAATAATGTACAATAACCAGATACAAGGATGCTTTTCAAGGCTTGTATGGAGGAAAAATGGAAACATCTAATTTATTTCCCAACCATTATGATAACACCTTAATAAAAGCAACTTCAATTACCCATAACAAAGTCTTAACTAATTATCTAACTTTAATTTTAATGGACTAACCAATGTTCCAATTGCAAAATTACAAGCCAGGCGTAAATTAAACAAAATCCCGAATCCCCTAAATCTCAGTACATGACAAATGCTGTAAAGGTTTCAATAGGTGTAAATAAACTAGTTCAAACCAACATACAAAAATCGGGATATCACTTTCGAGTACATGACCAAATTATGGTTAGTAGAGAAAGCAGTTTACATGTTTTTTTACACATTAGAACGAATTTAAGTGGCAGACCGGACTTGTCTCTCTGCATGGAATGCTCATACATACCATGCCGAGAGGTTGTTACCTTTTAATCTGAAGGAAATATGTCACAATTTACTGAAGTTATTCACATTTAAAAGTTATATAGGACTAAATATTTTAATTATTAAAGTTTGAGCAAAGCACACATTTAAACAAAATGAATGCCTCAAATAATGTTAGTCTACTATCTACAAAACATTAACTTGGTCATTAGCGTACATGCATGTAAGAGATAAGAAAAAAAGTGACTGAAGCAAGAGCAAAGTCAATTTTACTTCCAAACCTACCAACTCAGTAGATTCAGAATATATGAATTCAGCCAGCATAACATGCAGTTGTGGATCACCGTTCCTGGAAGCACCAAACTCTGCAGACCACCTAAAACCCAAAATAATAAATTCAAAGGAAAAATGCAGTACCAATATTAAACACAAATAAAAGAGTCTTCTTTCTGTTTTCATGTCTTCCATTTCCATATTATCTTACTCGGTAAAGTGTAAGTTCAAGATCGTAAGAGTACAATCTTATGCCTCCACGCATATTGCAAATGAGGAAAGGCTGTAATTCATCCATCAAATAAATTTAACCACCATAAATGATAGGACAACAGCACAGGCTGAGCATTGTTCCATATTAACTTCAATGACTGGTATAAGAGCAACCGCAGTATCCACCTAGTAAATTCTCTCATGAAAACATAGCACGGCAACCAATAGAGGAAAGAAAATAGCTAATCAACAAAATAATAAGGGAAGAATGTCTCACTTTATAGCAGCTCTTATGAATGATGAGCAGCCCTCTAGACGTGTTTTTGCTGCCCCAAGAGCTTCATTAAGTTCTCGACCATCATCATCATCATCTGCCATGTTACTAGGCAGCGGCACCTTAGGAAACACATTATAGATTTTCCTGACACGGTCTAACATGCACATTTTGTTATAATCAGAAGAAAAGAATAGCAGAGCCAAATGAACCAAACAGCTATATATAAAATAATATAATCAACTATATGATTTCTTTTTCCCATGTAAAAGGTACCCAAGGCATCAGAAAAACTAAAAATCACAATTAATGCCGATCAGAAAATCAAACTATAAGACATCGCATGTACTGACCAAGGATATCTTCGCCATATGGAATTTTCCCTTTGACAAGTGCGTCAACAAACAAAACTGCGAGCTCTGCCCCACAAGTAACCTGAAAATTTTCAATCCCGTGACTTCAATGCAATGACCATGAAGTAAAGGACAACAATTAAGAAGACCAGCCAACAATTTCCTCATGCAAGTTTCACCACTTCTATTTCCACAACAACACAATCGTTTTAAGTAATTATCGAATAAAATCCAATCAAATATATCAACATCAGCATTCTTAAGCTGCCTTTCTCATAAAATATTGAGCTCTAGTAGATAGCTAATATGTCCTAGCCTTTGCTACACTAACATGCATCATTCTTACATCCTATATAACATTTTGACTAGGAGGAAGGCCAACCATGCATGTAAAGCATATTAACCATGAAATAATTGCAATTTCTATATTGATGTCATCTTATATTGTTCCAATCTAAAAAAACCCTTATTCGATGCCGATGATTATCCTAAGGAGATAAAACAAAATACACTAGTATCCAATCATCTTCAATTCACTCTGGAGCCGAATTTCAACAACCAATGTCAACTACATGATGCTTTTGCACAGAACATTAAGGAAAAAAGAAAAAGAACTTGACTGACAAGCTCTAAAGCAATGTAACTGAAAGGGGAATAACCTGGCCATGCTTCAACTGGAGGCATGCACCTGACTCAAGCAAATCCAAGGCCTCAGAATATCTTTCAGCAGATAAATATCTGAAATAAAACATGCATGTTTAAAAATCAATGATAAGTTTTCCGAAGTAAACAGAAATTCAAACATGGTAAGCACCATTCTTAAATTTGTCCCAACAGCAAAATTAGTAAAAAGAAAACAAAAGAACAAAACATTAAGTCATATTACTCGCTCCCTTAACAACTGAGACAGAATCCTAAGAAAAGTTGAAAACAAAGAATGCTGCTAGCAGAATCCCGTAACCTACTCAAGTATACAACCATTTAATCCAACCCTAAGGGGATATGCGCTATTAAGCTCCATCGAAGACTATAAGCACAGCTAGTACTATGTTGCTTAGGCTCTTTATTTTTTCTGGTGAAGTCCCCTTGAGTGACATGTATAATAGGCACGGCTTTCCAACCCGTGATACATCCTGGCAACAGAGACTAATACCATGTCTAGTTATTTATAACTCTTAAAGAACATAAATTTGAGAATTACAGAGAGTCATACCGCGCACTTATAGATTTGTACATCTGCTGAGCCCCATAGAAATTACCCTCATTTATAGCTTTCTCTAACTTGGTAATATTCTGCATTTCATATCAACAGTAAAAACTAAATCAATTAGAAATCATTCTACACCATAACAATAAACTCATACTTAAATACAAAACTACACTCTTACTTGCTTGGATTAGAAATCATTACTCACCATAAAAATAAAGTAAAATCATACTTAAATGTAAAACTTCAATCTTTATCGCTTTGCTCTTGATTGAAAAGCAAGGGTTGTTTCTTTCAAAGAACAAAACTTTACACATGTAATTACTACAAAACCCAGAGTTAGAAAATTAAAAAGGTTTAAAATTTCCATCTTTTTAATGAAACATTCCATCCTCCAACAACCAGCGCCCCTATTTTCTCAGCAACCAAACAAAGCTGTGGAACAAGTACATAAATGTAAAATTAATTCCAAATTATCATTTTGATCCTTTTTTTTTCAGTTTTCTACGAAATAAATGATAGGTTTTCCATTTTTCACTAAAATATTTTTTATAAAAAAAATAATACTAAAAGCAATGAAATAGAAAACGAATACCTCTTGAACAGGAGGGAGTGCGGGTCGACGGAGTTTCTCTCTTGACATTTTCCCTCGATTTCCTCTTTCACTTCTACTTCTATGGAAATAATGTACTGATTTTGCTTTATTATTATTAAGAAAGATCTGCTTTTCTATTATTTTTCTACTTCAATTCGTTCGATCATCTTCGAATTCAATAACATAACATAAGAGAATCCAGACAAGTCGAAAATGGGCTGGGCCTTTTTCAACACATGGCATGGGCTTTTGTCTTTCTTCTTTCATGGGTGAAATAAAAAAAGACGAAATTTGCAAATAAAATATAAATAAGAAAGCAGCAAAGATTTCTTTTTTTCTCTCTCTCTTTAAAGCTCTCATCTAAACGAAGGTTTTGATAAAAAAAAATCCAAACGAAGGTAACTTCATTATTGGTTTCTTCTTTCATGTTTCTGTGTTAATCTTTAGTTTTGGCCATTTCAGTCTCCGGGTTTGTTTTAAAAGTAAAATCGGTAAAGGTTCGATCTCAACCGAACTTGTTAACTTCTTCATACTGTTCGATAAAATGCCTGAGAGTGTGTTAACATTGCTTGGTTTTGACATTGTTATTTTCCCCCCAGATTAAAGGGCTTGCGAAAATGGGTTCTCAGCAAGCTTTGAAAGCATTCAAAGCATATCGTGATCTTCTCAAAGCAGTGAAAAGGCACATTGGAAAAGAGGAGTATAAGAAGCATTTTAGCGAGTATATAACAGAACAGTTCAGGAAGAACAGTCAACTTTCAGACCCTTCTTTGGTTGCCCAAAGGATCCAGCTTGCCAATAATTATACTTATTTACTTAACAGTGTGCATCATCACAAGGTAAATTGCTATCTTTCACCGCTATGCTTGAACTCCCTCTGATTGTTGCTACTTTGCACGTTTCTTTAGAATTTCTTTAAAGTATGTATAAGTAATATTATTCATTTTGTTAATAATTTATTTCAAATTATTCACAGATGTTGCTTATACTTATATTGAAATGCCCTTTTGCTTCCTGTTTCTGAAAAATAAAAATTAAACTGGAAAACCAGTAATCAAAAGGATTCTAAATCTCCTAGATTATCATTGGTTGTTGCTTGTTGGACATATGCTAGGTTAACTCGGGTGTAAGTGTGGGATATCTTCAATCATTTCAAAAGTTGTTCTAGGGATGGTTCTTGGAACCATATCCTCCTGCCCATATCCAAACATATTGGATATTATTTTGTGGGAATGTGGCATAGTTTCTATGAGAGATTTGCAATAGAAGCGACCGTATAGGGTCCCAGAAAGAAAGCCCGAAATGAGTTAAATCATATGCTTATAAGCGGAAAAACAAGAGATTATTTATAGACTAGTGGTAAAACACAACAAAATATTGTTGTACTTCATAATTTTCAGTCCTGTACTCCTGTTATACTCATTTTTATTCAAAAGTCGGCATACAACGCGCACATCAAGTTAAAAAACGATTATTTTTTTTAAATTGAGGGCCTCATTTTAATAAATTGTACAGGGACCCCTAAATCTTTGAACCTCCCCTATCTAAGACATGCCAATTGATTAATACGTGGCTTTCTTTTCATAGAAGGATTGGTAGAGAAGGTTTTAAGATGCTTGTCATTGGTTTCTCTAATGATAAAATAGTTATGGTTTTCCTGTTTTCTCTTATCCTTCTTGTATGGACTAATGTTATTTGTATCCTTCCATGTTACCAGCAAAAGCATCATTTTTGTCCTTTTAAATGCCAGAAATTTTCTAAAAGAAACAAATGTGATTTTCTTCCGGTTTTGTTACTTCTTTGGCAGGAACTATTGTTCTCTTACAACATTGCGGTAGATAGGTCAGAGGAAATGAAAAGAGTACTTGGAAAATCAGCTGCAAGTGTTGGTCTTAAGCTTCCTGAGGTTTATCAGCCTTGATATCAATGGATGCTAATTTTCTTCTTCTTCTTCTTCTTCGTCTAGGGGAGAATAACTTTGCCTCCATTCTATAAATATTGGAGATTCAGTTCGAGCAGAACCAATTGGAATCCCGGTTTTGTCGACTTGTTTATGTATCATCTTTGATTGAACTTGTTAATGCTGCTTGAGCCTTGAAGTAGTGAGAAACCGTTTGATTATCTTATTCGAGATGTTCTGCATGGTGTGTTGTAGTTCGTACTTGAAACTCCTGTTAATAATGAGTTTTCCACTGGGATAATGTTCATCTTGTTTCGCTTTTGGCATTATATTTTGATTCCCCAACAGGAATGTTCCTATTGTGGTTGTTTTGTCAACATCATAATCATGAGTTTTGCACGTTTCAGAACGCACCATAACAGGATTGAAAGCATTCCTACTAACAGAAATCAACTACAAGCATTAAGGGTCTATTTGTTTTGCGGAAACTGGTTTCTGCATCCGGTGTTTGTTTTCCTTAAAATAGCTTATTTAGGAATATCTTCACCAACCATCGGCTGTCGGCTAGGGCCATGAAAGCCCTAGGGTCTTAGAAACATGTTGTAGTGTTAGCAATGAAGGAGCTAGGATTAAACATCGAAAAGAGCAAGAGCCTATTAAGTCTTTCAATGCCTAATGTAATGGCATAAAAACACAGACAAGTTTATATTGAATTCTAAAAGGGATGCTATTTTAAATCTATTAGATGATTTAGTAGGATAAGATGTTAGAGCCTAAAGTCAAGATATCAAATCTTGATATTGTGAATTGAAAAAAAAAATAAATTACGAAAGTTACTTTTTATAATGGATCTCTGCAATATTTTATTTAATTTGAATGTTGATTACTACAACAAAAAATAGTAGAGGACAGGAAACAATTCGGCATACCTGCATGCAGGTATCATACCAATCGTTTTTAAGAATACTACTTTAACAAAACGATACTTATAATAAAACCAAAAGTCATCTAGGTTGGAATTCTTACTCGTTAGCAAACATAAACAAAAAAATACTTTGTTCATCCAATTTCATCATCCGTTGTAGTCTAGTTGGTTAGGATATTCGGCTCTCACCCGAAAGACCCGGGTTCAAGTCCCGGCAACGGAAATTATACTTTTTATTTTCTTTTTAATCTTTGTACCTATGGCCTTCAATGCATATACTTTACAGTTTCGTATAAAACAACTGAAAATGGCTAAGATTTAAAATAAAATCCCCAAAATATGTCTGGAATTAAGAGCAATAAGCAAAATAATTGAAATTTAAGATCAAATCTCAGTTTATATATATATATTCAAAGTTAGAAGTGTTGGACTCAGTCTTCGATATTGTCTTTGCCTGCAACTTAAAAGTTTTTGTAAAGATATGAAGTAGAAAAAAAGATTTGAGATGAGAAACAGAAGATTATAGAGTGGATGAGAAGAGAAAATAAGAAGTTTCAGAGAAGAGATAATTTCATTCAAAATATTCGATAACTCTATTTGCAAAACAAGATAGGTTTTAACCTCAACAAAGATAAAACACGGTCACGTTTTATCTAATTATAAGATTGACCCAAAATACATCGTTTCATTATAACTAAACCGAAATAAAATTATTAATTAAAAACGACTCCGTTTCACTTCAAGCTGTTATAGTTTTCCATTGGTTTTTTTGTGATAAATATGAATTCTCAACTAAAAATGTGATAAACTATTTACCAATATCTCAATTCTCCCCAATAGCTTCAGCCATCAATGGAGCTTCAATTTCGATCCCTGACCATTTGGTGACATTTGATTGCAAGATTCAGAATGAGTCATTTCAAATCTGTTCACTTTATATTTAGATCATTTGATTTTCGTCGATAAGTTTAATATTTCATTTTTTTAGTTCAAATCACTTTGGATTTGGAGGCTCCATAAATTCTATCTTGGCAAATCCTAATTCTAATCCTAATCTTACATGGAGGGGAAGGGAGACTTTAGGAGAAGAAAGGGGGTGCTCCTTGCCGGTAACTTATGACCTAAGAGAATATGAGGGAACAAAGATGAGCAGCTTGTTCAACCGACCAAATGTGATTGCCTAAATACTATCATTTTTAATAGAATAGCAACAAGTAGCAATGTAATGACCTAAAATCTCGGGTCAACGGACTAGCGTTGACCCGAAAATATGAACTCGTTGATAATCAAAATTATACACACGTATTTTTGGGCTTGAGGGTGGTCTTGTGGGTTTGGGAAATGGCAAAAGGGTAACAAGGGAGAGAGATTGAGGGTTTATGAGGTAAATAACTCAAAATTTGAAGGAAAGACTGAATCCCTTTATTTCTATTTATTAGGACGTGGCTTTGGGGGAGACAAAAGGTACACTATTGCATCATCTTCATCACTACATCCCTCTTCATCTCTCTTATTCATCCCACACTCACACCCATGGTAAAGGTGATTTAAACACTTAGTCTTGTGAAAGAAACCTTAAATTCGGAATCTACTCATCAAGATCTACCTTTGAAGGTGGAAATCCTTGAAAATGGTGGTGGGAGGTAAAAATGGGTTTTCATGGGGTCCTTGGTATGAGGGTGTCTTTGTAACACCCCGACCCGTATCCGTACACGAATATGAATTGAAAATGTCACAGAAAATATACAATATACTTACCATGCTAAATTTAGGCTAACAAATTTATTTATTTATTTTTTAACTCATAATACTAATATTGTCAATTTAAAAGATAAGCATAAAGTATTATAATTATATAAATCGTGTTTTAATTTCGAACTATTACAAGGCAAGCCGGATTTAAAATTTTACAAAAAGCGCGGTTACTTAATTACATGCCACTAAATACAACAAAATAGGATGTCATAGATACAAGAAAATAACTTTCATGTCTGCGTTGTAGGCCCTAATACCCGATCGATGCAAAAGCTATCCCACTAGCTATTAGGCAACCTCACGCGTATCACCGAAATACACGCCGAGAATATACTCGGTGAGGCATAAGGTAAGTAACATGAAATAAACCATAAACAATTTATGATACTTGTAAAACCTATTAAATTTCATAATACTTTTCATAATATGCGGGAAAAAAAAACATATCATATTATGTTGAAACATAATTTAATTCATCAATTAAAAATCGTATAGCCCAAGGTAATATTGAGTGACTAATATACGAGTCGTGTACTAAAAGTACTATTCTTTGCGAGCGCCATAATTAAATGAGCGAAAACAAGCGCCACAGTAAGTGATTTAAACGAAGCGACACATTAGAGTATCGAACAAGCAACACAATAAAGTATCGAAACGAGCGACACCGAAGGTGTCGAAAACGCAGCGACACCGAAGGTATCGAAAACAAGCGACATGTCGAAATCATGTGACTCTAATGGTATACCACAATCGTTGTCTACTCATGACCAAGGGCAAATATAAAAATATTTCCCAATAACATAATGGCTAGCATGTCATTATAATTTAAATCATGTAACTCAATCGTAAAGGAACAGTTCATACTCCAATACGCCCATTTCCATTTTACAATATGTTGCCATTCTTTAAAAATACGAGACAGGTACCATTTAAAATAATTTCATACTTTAAAAAAATAATTACCTTTTTAGGTCGACTTATCGCAAGTCTTCCTATCACATATTATAAAAACATGCATGCACTCACCTTTGCCTTGTATCAAAATGCCTCACTACTCGATTTCAGTCCAGTACTTTTTCTTTCCCCTTTCAATTATTATGTCCCCGATTTGACTGATTATCTACAAAAATCATAACATATACCATTTCAAAGTATATGTTAGAATATTCACAATTCACCAATAATAATGGAAATAACCAATAATTATCTAAAATCAATAAAATTGATCCGATAAAAATTTCCATATTCGAACCAATTTTTTTTCACACTTTTTATAAAAATTTCCAAACTTCGCATTTTAGTCCCTAAGGACATTTTCAAGCTTCTAACATCAATTTCAAACTAAATCCTTGCATTTTTCATCAAATACACTCAAGGACCTAAGCTTTAGAAATTTCCAACTTGGTCACTAATATTTCCGAAAATTACAATCAAGTCCCAAAGTCACCAAAAATTCCAAATTAAGCCTCCAAACCACTTAACTTGATTTTTCAAGCCACTACACTCCAAAAACAAACTTTATAATTTAGTCCCCAAACTTTTCAAAATTTTCAAATTGGTCCCTAATGCCAAATTAATTAGGGATTTCACTCCAAACCATTTATATCATCATTCTAAACAATTCTTTCTTCTACAACACCTTCCAATTCAATTTTTATCAAAAACCCTAAAATTTCCTCTTTAAAAATCAAGACTTTTTTTCTTTAACCTAACAACACAAATATACTTGAATCACTTCCATTTCATCATTTCCAACCTCAAACCAAAATTTTGCCATAGTTTCCCCATAATTCTTCATCTAACCAATCCTCCAAACTCAACAAAAACACATGGAAACTAAGCAAAAATTATATCAAGATGTAGAGAAAATCAAGGAGATTAATTTCTTATCTAATAGCAAAACCTTAAAACTAACCTTGTAAGCTCAACAATGATGTTGAATTTTTTTTCTCCCTTGGCTAAAGCTTTCGAAGCTTGCTGGAAGAATAAAGATGATGGCTTGACTTTTTATCATATTTATCCTTTTATTTTTCTTTCCTTTTTACACAATTATGCCATTTGGCATATTATTACCCATTAAATACAATATTAAATCATACTATGCCACTTGTTTTGAAATAAAAAAATGGAATATTAAATTCCCTTATCAACATCTAACTAGACTTTAAATACTAGTTAGCAATTTAGTTAGTTTCCAACTAACTAATTGAAATCCAACTAATTCACTTGAAATCCAACCAACCTCAAGAAACCAACCAGAACATAATAAAATATTCAAAATGAATATTTTATAAATTTTCCAACTCCAATAGGGCCCATCTTTAAAATTTAGACTCGATTCGAAATACCGATAATTAATAAGGTATCGAATATGATCGAATCTAAACAGTCTTAGAAAATTCTCAAATTTCAGCACAAGGTTCCTTGAGTCTAACTAAGGCTCCAATTAAAATTTCATAATTTTCCGAGTTTGAATACTTACCCGAAAAATTTACCAAAACTTATACCTTTACTAGCTTTTTACACAATTCTCGTACCAAAAATCCAATTCCCACTGAATTTATTCTTCTGATCTAAACTATTCATTTTTACCATAAAATTTATTATTGGGAAAATTACCATTTTGGTCCTTATAATTTTCCCAACCTTTCACTTTTGTCACCAAACTTTGAAATCTTACGTTTTAGTCACCAAACTAAAACTATCAATTTTAAGAACTTCGCAAACTAATCACCAAGCACATATAAAGCAAATATAAATCAACTAACAAGCAAATTTTGGGGTATTACAATTCTTCCCCCTTAAGAAACTTCGTCCTCGAATTTTCAGAGCGTACCTGGTTTAAACAGATGTGGGTACTGCTTCTCCATCATTTCCTTCGTCTCCCATGTCGCTTCTTCAACTTTATGATTACGCCACAAGACTTTAACCAAAGGTATCCGCTTGTTTCTCAACTCTTTAGTACCATAAGCTAATATCCTGACTGGTTCTTCCTCGTACGTCAGGTCTGACTGTAATTCGATCCCATCAGGTGCAATCACATGGGATGGATCTTATCGGTACCTTCGAAGCACAGAGACATGAAAAACATCATGGATTTTACTCATTTCCGGTGGAAGAGCCAACTGATAAGCAACAGGGCCCACTTTCTTTAAAATCATACGGTCCAATGTATCGAGGACTTAACTTTCCTTTGCGTCCAAATCTCATGATTTTCTTCCAATGAGAAACCTTTAAAAACACTTTTTCTCCCACCTTAAACTGGATATCTTTTCTTTTCAAATCCGCATATGCTTTTTGTCGGTCTGCAGCTTTTTTAAGATTTTCTTTCACAATTTTTACTTTTTCCTCTGTGTCTTGTAACAGATCAGGCTTTAAAATCTTGTAATCCTGTAACTCGAACCAATTCAACGGCGATCTACACTTTCTGCCATACAACGCCTCAAATGGTGCCATCTGTATACTTGCCTGATAACTGTTATTATAAGCAAATTCTGCCAACGGCAAGTACTTTTCCCAAGATCCCTCAAATTCAATAACACAAGCTCTCAGCATATCCTCAAGGATCTGAATCACCCGTTCTGACTGACCATCAGTCTGAGGATGAAAGGCTGTACTGAAATGCAAACGTGTCCCCATTGCCTTCTGTAATGCTTTCCAAAACTTGGATGTAAACTTGGGATCTCTGTCAGACACTATAGATGAGGGTACTCCATGAAGTCGAACCACCTCTTTAATATACAACTCAGCATACCTGCTCATATGATAATCTGTCTGAACTGGTATAAAATGAGCTGTCTTGGTTAATCTGTCCACAATCACCCAGATAGAATCCTTCTTACTGGGAGTCAGAGGCAGTCCTGTAATAAAATCCATTGTAATCCTTTCCCACTTCCATTCTCGGGAATGTAAATAAAACTGCAGCTTTCACGATGGCACTTGATGCTCTGCTTTCACCTTCTGACAGGTCAAACATTTAGCAACAAACTCTGAAATCATTCTCTTCATACCTGGCCACCACTATCGACTTCTCAAATCCTGATACATCTTGTTTCCACATGGATGTATAGTCAATGGACTATAGTGAGCTTCCATAAGCAGATCCCATTTCAACTTAGCATCTTCAGGGATATACAACCTGTCTTTATAATAAAGACAT
Organism: Hibiscus mutabilis; assembly: GCA_019671005.1. Lineage (NCBI taxonomy): Eukaryota > Viridiplantae > Streptophyta > Magnoliopsida > Malvales > Malvaceae > Hibiscus > Hibiscus mutabilis. Next base: position 4,598,023 of record CM033743.1, read on the forward strand.
CCATCGGGTCTAATCTCATAATTCTTCACTTCACCCGATTCCACTTGTTTAATCTTTTCGGTACATTCTTTATCTTGCTGCTGACTTTCTTTAATCCGGTCAAACAATGCTGATTTTATTCTTAATTCCACCAAAAATGAACCATCAGATTGTCCTTTCAACTGAGCATTCATAGCTCGTAATGTAGAAAATGTCTTCTGGCTCAAAGCATCTGCTACAACATTAGCTCACGGGATGATAATCAATAACCGGATCATAGTCTTTGATTAGCTCCAACCATCTTCGTTGCCTCAAATTCAACTCTTTCGAGTCATCGATACTTTAAACTTTTGTGATCGGTGTAAACATGACAACGCTCACCGTATAGATAATGTCGCCAAAACTTTGAGCAAACACTCTCGCAGCAAGCTCCAAATCATGTGTCGGATAATTCTTCTCATGTGTTTTCAGTGTCGGGAAGCATAAGCAATCACCTTTCCTTCTTGCATCAGACGCAACCCAAACCAATATAAGATGCATCATTTGTATGAGAATAAATTCCTTACCCAACTCAGGCTGAACTAATACTGGAGCTTCTATTAAAACTTTCTTCAAATGATCAAAACTCTCTTGGCATTTATCATTCCAAACAAATGGCACGTCTTTTCTCAACAATTTGGTAAGCGGAGCAGCTATCAAAGAAAAATCCTTGACAAACCTGCGATAGTATCCAGCCAATCCCAAGAAACTACGAACCTCGGTAATATTCTTGGGAACTTTCTATTCAAGGATGGACTATACTTTCTTAGGATCAACTCGTATCCCCTCAACTGAAGCAATGTGTCCTAAGAAAGCCACCTCGGACAGCCAAAACTCACATTTTGAGAGCTTGGCATATAACTTCTTTTCTCTCAAAATCTGCAATACTATTCGCAGGTGCACATCATGATCTTCTTTGGTCTTCAAATACACCAAAATATCATCAATGAAGACCACTACAAACTGATCAAAGTATGGTTGAACCACTCGGTTCATCAAGTCCATAAATGCAGCTGGAGCATTAGTAAGACCGAATGGCATAACCACAAACTCGTAATGACCATACCTTGTTCGAAAAGCTATCTTCGGAACATCCTCCTCTTTGACTTTCAAGCGATAATAGCCGATCAAGATCAATCTTGGAAAACATCTTGCTCCTTTTAGTTGATCAAACAAATATTCAATTCTCGGTAGTGGATACTTATTTTTAATAGTCACTTTGTTGTTTGTCGATAATCAATACACAAATGTCATAACGAACCATCTTTCTTTTTAACAAACAACACCGGTGCTCCCCACGGTGAAATACTAGGACGAATAAACCCTTTATCCAACAGTTTTTGCAATGTGACTTCAATTCTCTTAACTCTGCGGTGCCATTCTATATGGAGCCATCGATATTGGTTCGGTCCCGGAATTACCTCAATTCCAAATCGAACTTCCTTTCCGGTGCCAAACACGGCAATTCCTCCGAAACACATCCGTAAAGTCTCGTCTTCGTCGAATGGCACCGAGATCATTACCATCCTTTTGATTATCCACTACATGTGCCGAAAAGCACGGCAACCTGTTTCAACAGACTTTTTAGCTTTAAGGGCTGAAATCACATTCTCGCAAACACCGAGATCCTTCTCCCAAAACTATAATCTCCGATCCATCACTGCCCTCAAAATTAATCATTCTTGCGACATCTCACAAGTAGCATCATGGGCATGAAGCCAATCCATACCTGAATAATCTCCAAATCATCAAAAGATAACTCCAATAAATCATTTGAAAACTCATATCCTTGAACTATCGGTGAGCAGTCCTACACACACCACAGTTACCCGAGCACTTTGACCAAGTGGATTGACAGCTATCACATCACTATGAGTAGACACTATAGGAATTCCTCTATCCCGTACCAATTTAGCACTAACATAGGAGTGTGTGGATCCAGTGTCTATCAAAACAAACAGGTTCACCATAAAGTAGAAAAGTACTTATGATGATGTCAGGATCCTCCCGATCATCTCGGTCATCACGAGTCCGAATATGATAGACTCGAGCAGAAGCTCTGTCATCTTTCTTGGAACCTGTCCGAGACGAACCTGCAGATCCACGGCCTCGGCCTCCCTGCATACCCACTGATCTCTCTGTCTGGACCGATCTGTCTTCACGAGCTAGACAATCTCGAACAAAGTGTCCCATCTCTCCACAGTTGAAACAGGCACCTGTAACTTTTCGGCACTCTCCACGATGATACCGATTACAGTGCTTACACTATGGAGCTCATGATCTGTTTCCAGAATTCTTTACCGAAATACCCTTAGACTTTCCAGCTTGACTGGTCTGACCTCGAGATGCCGAATATCCAGATTTACCTTGATGAAAATTACCTTTACCTCGCTTAGTTGATCGCAAAGTAAAAGATGATTCAGCTCCTCTTTTCTGCCCAGACGTCTCTTTCCTCGGCCTTGTCTCGAACATTCTCCATCGCTTTGGCTTTATTAACAGCATCCTGAAAATCTTGGATATGGTTGGCCACTAACACCTCCTGATATCTCGAATCCAAACCACCAATGAAACTGTCTATAACAGTTCTCTCAGTAGGTAGCAGCTCAGCAGCAAATCGGCTCAGACGGTTGAAATCACACTCATACTCATAAATCGACCGTCCTTTTTGCTTCAGATCGATAAACTGTTGTCTCATCTCTCTAACAAAAATAGCTCCGATATATTTCCTTCGAAACTCTCGAAGAAAAAACTGCCAGATGATCTCCTCGTGCACACGAGCTGTAATGGTGTTCCACCAGATCAGAGCTGACCCTCTCAATAGAGAAACTACACCATCAAGCTTTCCTCGATCATCGCATCCGATGCGAGCTAATATAGATTGTACATCATTAAGCCATGTATCGGCTGGGAGTGGATCACCATCTTCTCCTCCTTTAAAATTTGAAGCCTCAAGTGTCTTTAGCTACTTTGGCACATTCAGTCGGGGAGGTCTATTCAATATAGCATTGAGTGCGCAAAAATGTGCCCCGATCTGAACCGGCGTTCCTACTGCACATTCTTTGGACCTCTTCTCCGGCATCAGGAGCAATCTCAGGCCTTGCCTGCTCTGCAATGTGTCGGGAACCCTCTCCTTCCGACATCTGTACTCATAACATTCACTAAACTCATAAGCAATTGCATCAACTAAACAAATATCATTTTCAAGTATAAACGACATCCTAGTGGCATGTACACTTTAAAACACTTTCATTAAAAAAATAAATCCAGAACCGGCTAAACCTGTAGCTCTGATACCAATAAATGTAACACCCCAACCCGTATTCGTATTACGAATATGAATCGAGAATGTCTGTAAAATATACAATATACTTACCATGCTAAATTTAGGCTAACAAATTTATTTATTTATTTTTTTAACTCATAATACTAATATTGTCAATTTAAAAGATAAGCATAAAGTATTATAATTATATAAATCGTGTTTTAATTTCGAACTATTACAAGGCAAGCCGGATTTAAAATTTTACAAAAGCGACAGTTACTTTAATTACATGCCACTAAATACAACAAAATAGGATGTCATAGATACAAGAAAATAGCCTGTCTGCGTTGTAGGCCCTAATACCCGATCTGATGCAAAAGCTATCCCACTAGCTATTCCGGCAACCTACGCGTATCACCAAAATACACGCTGAGAATATACTCAGTGAGACATAAGGTAAGTAACATGAAATAAACCATAAACAATTTATGATACTTGTAAAACCTATTAAATTTCATAATACTTTTCATAATATGCAGAAAAAAACATATCATATTATGTTGAAACATAATTTAATTCATCAATTAAAAATCGTATAGCCCAAGGTAATATTGAGTGACTAATATACGAGTCGTGTACTAAAAGTACTATTCTTTGCGAGCGCCATAATTAAATGACGAAAACAAGCGCCACCGAAGTGACGAAACAAGCGACACATTAGAGTATCGAACAAGCGACACAATAAAGTATCGAAACGAGCGACACCTGAAGGTATCGAAAACGAGCGACACCCGAAGGTATCGAAAACAAGCGACATGTCGAAATCATGTGACTCTAATGGTATACCACAATACTGTCTACTCATGACCAAGGGCAAATATAAAAATATTTCCTGCAATAACATAATGGCTAGCATGCCATTATAATTTAAATCATGTAACTCAATCATAAAGGAACAGTTCATACTCCAATACGCCCATTTCTATTTTACAATATGTTACCATTCTTTAAAAATACGAGACATGTACCATTTAAAATAATTTCATACTTTAAAAAAATAATTACCTTTTTAGGTCGACTTATCGCAAGTCTTCCTATCACATATTATAAAAACATGCATGCACTCACCTTTGCCTTGTATCAAAATGCCTCACTACTCGATTTCAGTCCAGTACTTTTTCTTTCCCCTTTCAATTATTATGTCCCCGATTTGACTGATTATCTACAAAAATCATAACATATACCATTTCAAAGTATATGTTAGAATATTCCCAATTCACCAATAATAATGGAAATAACCAATAATTATCTAAAATCAATAAAATTGATCCGATAAAAATTTCCATATTCGAACCAATTTTTTTTCACACTTTTTATAAAAATTTCCAAACTTCGCATTTTAGTCCCTAAGGACATTTTCAAGCTTCTAACATCAATTTCAAACTAAATCCTTGCATTTTTCATCAAATACACTCAAGGACCTAAGCTTTAGAAATTTCCAACTTGGTCACTAATATTTCCGAAAATTACAATCAAGTCCCAAAGTCACCAAAAATTCCAAATTAAGCCTCCAAACCACTTAACTTGATTTTTCAAGCCACTACACTCCAAAAACAAACTTTATAATTTAGTCCCCAAACTTTTCAAAATTTTCAAATTGGTCCCTAATGCCAAATTAATTAGGGATTTCACTCCAAACCATTTATATCATCATTCTAAACAATTCTTTCTTCTACAACACCTTCCAATTCAATTTTTATCAAAAACCCTAAAATTTCCTCTTTAAAAATCAAGACTTTTTTTTTTCTTTAACCTAACAACACAAATATACTTGAATCACTTCCATTTCATCATTTCCAACCTCAAACCAAAATTTTGCCATAGTTTCCCCATAATTCTTCATCTAACCAATCCTCCAAACTCAACAAAAACACATGGAAACTAAGCAAAAATTATATCAAGATGTAGAGAAAATCAAGGAGATTAATTTCTTATCTAATAGCAAAACCTTAAAACTAACCTTGTAAGCTCAACAATGATGTTGAATTTTTTTTTCTCCCTTGGCTAAAGCTTTCGAAGCTTGCTGGAAGAATAAAGATGATGGCTTGACTTTTTATCATATTTATCCTTTTATTTTTCTTTCCTTTTTACACAATTATGCCATTTGGCATATTATTACCCATTAAATACAATATTAAATCATATTATGCCACTTGTCTTGAAATAAAAAAATGGAATATTAAATTCCCTTATCAACATCTAACTAGACTTTAAATACTAGTTAGCAATTTAGTTAGTTTCCAACTAACTAATTGAAATCCAACTAATTCACTTGAAATCCAACCAACCTCAAGAAACCAACCAGAACATAATAAAATATTCAAAATGAATATTTTATAAATTTTCCAACTCCAATGGGGCCCATCTTTAAAATTTAGACTCGATTCGAAATACCGATAATTAATAAGGTATTGAATATGATCGAATCTAAACAGTCTCAGAAAATTCTCAAATTTCAGCACAAGGTTCCTTGAGTCTAAATAAGGCTCCAATTAAAATTTCATAATTTTCCGAGTTCGAATACTTACCCGAAAAATTTACCAAAACTTATACCTTTACTAACTTTTTACACAATTCTCGTACCAAAAATTCGATTCCCACTGAATTTATTCTTCTGATCTAAACTATTCATTTTTACCATAAAATTTATTATTGGGAAAATTACCATTTTGGTCCTTATAATTTTCCCAACCTTTCACTTTTGTCACCAAACTTTGAAATCTTACGTTTTAGTCACCAAACTAAAACTATCAATTTTAAGAACTTTGCAAACTAATCACCAAGCACATATAAAGCAAATATAAATCAACTAACAAGCAAATTTTGGGGTATTACAGTCTTAGGATGATTTTTGATATGTAAATTCATTTTAAAGGTTTCTTTTTAACCTTCTTGTAGTGTAACACTTTATTTTTACACTCCTTGATTAGTGAAGGAAGTTGGTGAACCATCCCATACCAAAGACAAGGAGAAAAAGTGAGGAGAACCTTGGTAGGGAGAGGATTTCGGGATTTGAAGCAAGTTTAGTATATCTATGTCTCTATTGTGCTTCATGTTTTTCATAAAATGTGTTTGCCTTGCATTTGTTGAGCTTTTGATGTGTTTGGATGTTTAAGCATGATGACCTTTGGGTGTTCTTGAAATCTTAGTGATTTTCTGTTATCAACGTGTTTAAAGGGTCAGAATGTGCTAATAATAATCTTAATAGACTTTAGGAAGCATGAAACTATCTTATGGGTCGAATTTGAGGGTTTTTGAGTTGAATCACGTGGCTTGAAAAATCATTTCTAGTTTTGGTATTGGTACTCGAGAGGCTGTACCGATACCCATTGTTAACTTGAATAACAAGGATGAACTGTGTGTAGCGTACTGGTACGACCTTCAATCTATATCGGTATGCCCTTAAAGTGAGTATGGTACGGGTCGACCCGTACCGATACCTGTGATTTTATAAAATTTCAGTAATCACATTTGGTATCGGTACGATGAAAAGTGTATCGGTACCCTAGACTGTGTATCGGTACGGTCGACCCAATACCAATACGGGCAGGCTTCCCCAAATTCTAATAGTGAAACTTGGTATCGGTACGCCCTGGACCGCACCAATACCCATTGTCGAAACTGCTCAATTTGATATGATTCATAAATGGTTTAAATAGGGTTGTAAAGGGCAGTAAAAATAAAGAGATCGAACATGATAAATTTAATTAAAGTCTTTAGTTGAACTATAACTTTGGATGTTCATATTGAACATCCATTCCTTGCCTAGTATCGCATATGGGCCTTGTGAGCCTTAATTAATCTATGATGGATTGGCATGGGATTCGAATACCCGAGGTAGGTACTGCAATACATATATAATGTCAATGCACTCGATGTCTTCGTGGTCTCGAGTGGCATTCCCTACCCAATGTCTTTGTGGTTCCGGATAAGTGTCATGTACAACCTAATGTCTTGGTGGTCCTGAGTATGAGACATGACAAGATATTCGACGTTTGACTGGTCCTAAATACCGAGAGTGGTACTCGATGTCTAAGTGATCTCGAGTGCACGTGTGGCTAGCCCGGTGTCTTAGTGGTTCCTGGCTAACTGGTTTGTCAACCACTATGATGCTTGATTTTCCTATTCATGCCATATGCTCATTGCTTATTTATGCATGCTTACTTTCCTGAACATCATGAAGTATAGTAGAGTAGACGTGTACCACTGAGCTTTGTTAGCTCAACGTGTGAATGTGTTGTTTTTCGTGCGTAGGTTGATAGGTCACCCTCTTGTAAGGGGCACATTGACTAGGATTTTCCAACACCGAATCAACTCGAGTACAATATCTTGATTTTAGTTGTAGGGCTATGTATCCATAGGACCTTGTCATAGTTGGTCTATAACTCAATTTTTCTACTTTATTTTGATATACGGAGTTTAATTCGTACGGAGCTCCATTTATATTTTGAATTCGAAGTTATTATGAATCTTTATTTACATGGCTTGTTTAAAATGTTGTTTTTGGCTAAACTTCAGATTTAAAATCAAACGAAATTTTATGAGCTAGATTATAGATAACCCGAATGTAGTATTTCAGATCCAGTGGGATCGGGGTGTTACAAGCAAGATGTATTTGATATATTTGTTAAAAGTAATGGACAATGTTAATATTTTTTTTACTTTATTTATTTCTAAAAATAAAAAGTATCATCGTTAAATTAACATTTATATGTAATTAATAAATAATTGGATTGAGATATTTAATTTCATATTTATATTAAATTAAGTAAACATATACATACAATTTATTATTTTAAAAATTTATTCAACTTTATTTGGTTTGGTTTTCCAAAATCGATAATTGGATTTACCGTCAAAATCAAATAAATAATTTTTTGATTAAATCAATTTGATTTATTCAGGAAATTTAGTTTATTGACTAATACTTAACGCATAAATTTATTTATGCTACTTGTTCATATTTTATGTATTTTATGTCATTTTAAAGATATTTTTTCTTGTGTTTTATATGTAAAAGTTTTATGAGTTAACCAACCCGGCCCAACACATTCAATCGGTATTTGAATAAAGCCCAAAATAAGCAGATCGAACCGGCCGAGTAAAACTTTCTAATTCCAAATTTGTCCATCCTGAAGAATCAAAATTTCCCTTTTAAGGTTATCATTTCATTTCCCTAGCAAGCAGCAGCAATTCTTATCAGTCATCACCCAGAACTTTGGGGGGGGGGGGGGGAAGAATTGCGTTTGGGAAGCGAGAAAGTGCGAGAAAATGAGCGGAACAGGGAAGAAAGTAGTGGATGTAGCGTTCAAAGCATCAAAGAACATTGGTTGGGAAGGGATGGCGAAGCTTTTGGTCTCCGATGAGGCTCGCAAAGAGTTCGCCACTCTTCGTCGCACTTTTGATGAAGTCAATTCCACTTTGCAGACCAAATTCAGCCAGGTTTGGGTTTCTCTTCTTTCTCATCTCAGATTTTTTTTTGCTTTATAAAAATTGATTGGGCTAATCTTATATTAGATATTTAGGGTTTTAGTGGAATTTTGGTAATTTTAATATATTTTATTGAAAAGAAAAGGTTTTTATTTGTCATTAGGTTGATTGTTCATTTTGCGCTTACATTAATTTTCTTGCAACTATGAACCCAATCCTGGTAATAATCTGATTATGTTAAGCAGGAACCTGAACCTATTGATTGGGAATATTATAGAAAAGGAATCGGCTCACGCTTGGTGGATATGTACAAAGAAGCTTATGAGAGTAAGTGTATTTGATGATTGTCATGTTTTGGATTTACTTTCTATACTCGTTATGCTTTGATCTGTTGTAGGTTCCTAAAGCATAAATGGTATGTTTGCCTCATGTTTGAGGTCCTCACATGGTTGCAGTTTCCTCAATTTGTGCTTAGGATTAACTTTTGCTTAAGTTATTTGTGTTCTTCATTGTTTGGGAGAAAAATTAAGGAAGGGTGGAATTGAATTGGCAACCATTCTTTGACTGGATATCTTTGATACTTCTCAGACAACTTCCAACTTTGCATAATTTATCTAAAAGCTAAGTTGGAAATTGATTGCCAAATAAGGATTACACATTCATTGGTTGTTTTATAATTTGCTCAGAAAGTTCTTAAATATGTTTCTCTTGTAAAATGCTGTGGCGGTTTTAGGAACATGCTTAGACCTTTCATTTTCATAATACTATTATGGTAATCAGATACTCAAGAATACCCGAGACTCTCGTTACTCCAGTACTTTGGTTGTTTGGTGTAAAATGAAGCTCAATTCTGACCTTTATTTGTTACGATGAAGGGAAAATGTTTACTCAAATCACTGGACCAGATGAGTTTCAAACATCATACAGTAATGTGTTCCCTGAGCACCTCCTAGCAATTAACCATATTAACGAGGCTGCTTCAATTTCACAGCTTCCTTAGAATATTGGTTGGGTACAATGTATAATTCCTTCAGTAGTGTAGTTTATTTCCCTTGATCATAGTAACTTGTCTGGCTGGATTGTCACCTACTACGATCTTTTGGACCTGTGATTGTTTATTGTGCGTGTTTTGGGGGTTTTGTATTCATCATTTTCTTTTTGTCTACATTGAGTTCTTGATCCTCATCTTTACACGTTTTATATGCTATGAAGGTGTTGAGATCCCCAAGTTTGTTGACACAGTCACTCCTCAATTCAAACCGAAATTTGATGCCCTGGTGAGAATCATGGGTATGCTTGACCCGCTTTTAACTTTGACTAGGGGGTTTTGTTTTTCTTTATTTCTTGTTATGTGATGTGATGTGGCTATTTACTTGTTTACAGTTGGTTGAATTGAAAGAAGCTGAAGAGAAATCCTTGAAAGAGTCTGAGCGTTTGGAGAAAGAAATTGCTGAGGTTCAGGAACTGAAGGTAATCGCTAACCGCTCTATTGAATGCTTCTTTATTGTAACTGTGGACTGTGGTTGCAATTGTTGATTCTATTTTTTCAATTCTTTTTCCTTTATTCGAACAGCAAAAGATCAGCACCATGACAGCAGACGAGTACTTCGAGAAACACCCTGAGCTGAAAAAGAAACTTGATGATGAAATCCGGAACGACAACTGGGGCTATTGAGACGTCTTTGGTAATTTAAGGGCCAAGCTATATAACAGTTGGGCAGATTTCTGAGTTGAGCATTGTGTCTTCCGTTTTACCCCAGATGATGATGACCAAAGCCCTCTTTTTGTGTTAGTTTGGTTGATCTTTTGTTGGAAATGTTGGGATCCAATAATAATTCACTTGAGAACCAAAGTGGATATTGTGAGACATGCGTTTTCATTTAAGGTGCATCCATTTCCATGGTAACATTCTTTCATCTGCCTTGTTTCGGATGTGCAAAACTAATGAATAAATACTGATTTTTGCAGTGGAATGGAACCACATTGAAGTTATATTTCTTCACTTGATTCTTTCATGTGGTAAACAAACTTAATCCAGCTTAATCAACCGCTCGACCTCAAACTTTGATTTGGATTGAACTTTGTTTATAACTTGAGCTTGACTTTAAGCATTGGAATTTATTCCCCAATTAGTAATACAAAATGATGTACAAGAGATATATGATCAAGGGATTCAAGATACAAAAATGTAACCCAAAAGCCGATAAACCAATCGTCCTGTCCGAGTACAGTTCAAAAAGAAAGTCAAGGTTACAAAAGAAATACAAAGTTTTTAGCTCAAAAAAAAGGTGTTGTCAACAAATTAAAGTTGAAGAAGTTGCTACTATACTCCAAGAGCACAAAATTTGCCAACAGCATTCAGTCTGTTTTTACCACTAACAAAAAATCTTGAGGCCATCTCTAGATTATGTACTGTTCCTTCCAAGCCTACTTAGACTTTGGCCAATTTCTTTTGGGAGAGTTGATCCATAGCCGCTTCTTCATTTTTGACCATGGCCTTCCTTGCCAACTCGTAGCCGGCAAAGTTCATGGCGCCTAAAGGAGCAATCCAGAAAAACCGGGGTACTGCTCCTTTAAAGAGACCAAGAGGTCCCTCGTGACGGAGTATAGAAAACGCTACCACTGACATCGATATTGGTTGCCCCCCTGGAGCAGTCATCATTCTAGTTTTCATGACATCGAAAGGTGTGGTGATAACTGCAGCTAACCCTCCTGATAAAGCTCCCACGGCAATAGTTTCCCATGGTTCCAGTTCCCGTTGGAGAAGTTGTTGGGCAAGCTAAACAAGATGCAGAACTGAAATGAAAAATTGCTCACGCACCCCCCACCCCCAAGAAATTACTCGAGAGCAATAAAAATACTTGATTGCAAGACAAAAACCAATACCTTTTTGGATTCAGCATAAAGCCCCATCCCAGCAACATAGAATGGCACCTCACGACAAAGAGTGGCCCCAGTTCCACGGAAGAAACCTTTCAGACCATCCTGGTTCCAAGTACCAACAAGAGCTTCTCCAACGTTGTCAAAAAGGCCAGCCTGCAAACGTTGCTTTAGTACCTCACAAGGAATCCGCACTGCTGTTCCCAAAAGTGTGCTGCAGAATGATGCCATGGATTGAACCTGCATATCAGTAAACACAAGTTTTAGCTCCATATCTCATATCAATAACAGATGTTTAATAGGAATCATTCCTTTCCGAAAATTGTAAATTAGCTGTGCATGACCAGTTCCTTCTGCATGCAAATAAAGAGACATGGAGCCACAAAAGCACATTCAGATGCACATGCACTCACATACTAAGGAGTGAGTGCTAAACTTCTTGAGCACATAAAAACACAATAAAATAACAGGATTCAAAAATCAGGGTGATGGGTGAAAACTAACTTCAAGTTAGATGTTACTTTCCGAAGTTATGTTGAAGAAACATATTAGTATTATAAACATATTTATAATCGGACAATAGTGCAACAAGAACTACCTGGATGTCTGGAAGGTTTGGAGCAACATTGATCAGTACAAGCTTACTTGCTTCAAATATTCCTGTTCGCAGGCCATGGCTGCAATGTTGAAAGAAAGCCAATCAGAAAATGGCACAAAACAAAAGCCAAATAAAAGAAAAGAACAAGGTAAACAACATAAAAAATTTAGAACCTTGAAAACTGTCCAAGAACTGCAGGGATTGAACCCCTATATAATCCCTGTACTCCAATTTGGGGAAGCTTTGAAATAACTTCTGGGAAGGTCAGGGTTGATGCTTGCACCCGAGTCTGATAAAAACAAAAAAGGGAAAAGAAGAAAAAGGATCAGTACAAGCCCAGTTGATTGTCACAAGATGTATTCCACAAAAGAGAAAGGCATAAGCATAAGATGAACAGAAAAATGAGCCATTTCAGCAAGAAAGTCTGCAAGAGGACACGCATCTTTAAGCATAAACATTCTTTTGACTCCTTTTTTGCTTAATGTTTTTTCGTGATGAAAGTAAAAGCACTGAAAAGAAGCATTTATTTATTTTTTTATCATGAACAAGGACTGGTGAAGAGTCTGAAGGGGAACTTAGAACTAGCAAGAAAATGCCTCTACCAAGTGAAGGAGACAAACAAATCTGATCACAAACATTGAAGTACATAATAAGCAGAGGGCAAGAAGACTCATAGAACCAGTTGTGCAATAAATTGAAAACATTTCATGACTAGCACAATTTGGACAAAGCCTGAACTATATTTATCAAACAAAACGGAAAAACTCAGGTATTGGGAAACATTATCAAATTATGAAGTACTGGAATGACTTCCAAAAAATATATGTAAAAATTAAAATGAATGTGTCTAACAACATTAGCTGATTTATCTTGAAGAAAAGAAAGGACCAAAAATTTCAATAAAAACCATCTATGATAGAACCCAATATATCATAAATACCACAAGGAAACTATTTCCACCATATCTGAAAGAACATTAATGGTTATGAAATTGAGTGGCACACACGAGCTCTCCATACAGACAAATAAACACTAACATGCAGAATACATATCTGTCCTTGCAAAAGATATGACAGCTACTGAGTGCAGTTGATGTTCACAAAGAGTATATTTTATCATGTAAAAACAACATTAAGCTGAATAACGTGCCTTTATAGTATCAACTGGGTGCAGTAAAGATGTGGAGAGTGCACTTGCAAGACCCCCAGCCAATGCAGATTTAAGAACACTTCCGGTATGTATTTCCACGGGCGGTGCAACAGCAACAACAGTTGCAGCTTCAAACCAGATATTCCTGCATGTAATACAAAAAGATGTTAACTTCAAAAGTTAGCCACCAAAAAGTTAGTGCAAAAGGAGTGGTATAACCACCGGTATCAAACTCATTGGTTGACTAATCCAGATCGGGTACTGCAAAGGCCCATTATGGGGGCGACCCTCCCAACCCAATTTGCTCCATTCACAATGCCAAGACTCGAACCCCTGACATGGCTCAAGGAATCTAATGCCTCATCCCACTAGACCAAATTGGTTGTTGGTGAAACAATAACATTTTTAACAAGGTATCTGGACCAAGAAGCACAAAGCAGTACTGCAGTAAACAAACAATTTCACAAACCGGACCTACAAACTCAAATTTGGTAACCATGGCCCGATCTATAGTTTTAGCTTCTAAAAGATGCAGCCTTTAGAAAAGCCAAGCCAATCATAAATAAAACTAGACCTTGAGCTTCAACTAGACTTTCTAAATAAGATTATTCAAATGGAAATATTAATCTCACCGAGGATCATCTTGAAGTAGGCGATCAGAAGGCAACAAAAGCATAAAATTGCGGAAGTGCCCATATGAAATAGATTCTTCAGTATCTGCATTCAAAAATCGCATCATAGCAACAGCATTGTCTTCATTTGCAGGAAGTCCAGCATTTTTAAGTGATGCCAATATTTCACTTTTTTGGAGGGTCCCAGACTTGCTTAAACAGAGAGAAGTATAGGCTCGAAGAATAGTTGGCTCCTTCTGTTCCATCAAAGACAAAAACTGCTTCCAATTGAAAGATTTTGAAAATAAATGACTTCTTGTGCGGCGCATGAATTCCCGAGCATATCTCTGCGGCAATTTTCTTTTTCTCATAGCAACTTCAAGATCATCTAAGGTTACTTGTCCATCATCATCTCTATCCAATTCTTCAAAGAACCTCCTCCCTAAAAGAACAATGAACCAGTAAAATTTGTTCATAGCTATTTTACTGCACTAGAGTTAATCAAATTAGGCCATGGTAAATTACCCAACCTGAAATTAAAGCCATGAGAACTCAAAGGATACGAACTCATTTAGCATAAAGTTTGATAACTGACAAGTCTATTAATGAGAAGGAAAAAGAAAAACTATCAATGACCAATCACATGCACAAAAATAGAAGTAAGGGAAGGGTGATAACTGAAACCAGATTACAAGACTAACTAGTTCTACAGGTTTAGAGTGAAGAGAGGAACAATACAGAGTTTAAAGAAAACTATGGTTTGAAATTATACTACATAGTGTCGACAGCATAATATATTTCTTTGCTGATATTCCTTGAACAAAACCAAGAAAACTATGGTTAGAATTATGCTACTTATAGCCTACAGCATAACATATTTATTGATGTTGCTATTCAAGGAACCAAACCAAGAAAAGAAAATGATAAGAAGGTAATTGTTTGCTGAGCTGCCTGAGAAATCATACCTTCAGACTCTGTGTATCTGAAAAAATCCTGGACAGAGAATAATTTCTTCTTGTCAGGATGATCTTGTGAAGAGCGGCCCAAAAGTGGTAGAAGTTCAATCAATTCCGTTAGTGAGACAGTGGATAAGGTGGATTTCAAACGCTCCACATTTGATAGAGGAATGCTAAGTATCCCAGTGGCCAGCTTCTGTGGGGAATTACCAGCTGTTTCTACCCTACTCCCGGTACTAACACCATCATCACCCTCTTCGTTCACTTGAGATGCAACTCTAACCATACCTGACGGAAGACCTCCCACTCTAGCAAACTTCAAATTTCCCAAAAACCCATTTACATCAACTTTTTGACCTTCCCAAATACTTGTCACTGATTTAAAGTAATCGAATAGAGGGGGTGGAGATGGAGTCTGGGGGCAATCACGATGCATATGTTTACTTTCCTGTAGAAGCTGATCAAACTTCTGAAGATTTTGAGTCAACTGATCAATAATAAGCCCTATAAAACATTCGAATGGTGCATGTTTCCCATCATTATCTTCCAAACCCTCATTCTTTGCACTAAACTGAGCCCTAGCCTCGCTATGCTTACATTCAACTTGAGCCTTTGATTTCATGTCATGAGTACATGAATGTCGACACCCTTTATCTTTGTCACCCATTCTCTGAATTCTTTTCCTACCGGAGTTAAATGAGTTTGGTATAGCCTGGACAAAACTGTTAACCAACACTGACCAAGTAATCGCAAAGCGAAAGCAATTCATGCAAGACCCTTCATCTGTATCCACATCTTTTTCTTTCAATCCTTTCCTAACCACCTCAACCTTCCCACTGTTCTTGTCATTTGCCAGCGAAAACATTCCTATAAAGGCCTTGATGGGAACTTTAATAGGCAGACCCTTTTTTCTCTCTTGACTACCAACACAACACTGCCCATCATTAACACCACTACCAAAGCTACCATTTCTCTTCCTCATACCAAAGATTTTCTTACCAATCCTATCACTAACATTCGTTTGGGCAAACAATTCAGCATTATCTCCTTTATTGTTTGACACCCCGAAACAACTTTCAACATCTTTTGCAGTTTTCTTGATGCCCAATTCAAGAGGTAAAAGTGCTTCCTTTACAAATTGAATTGAATTCGAAATCGATTCCATTGGATCATTTTTAGACAACATTACTCCTACCACCTCAAAAACTCTTCTCTCTTCAATACAAACTCTCTCTCTCTCTCTCTCTCTCTCTCACTCTCTCTCCCCTCTATGGAGATTCAACAAGAACCATATCCAACACACCCCCACAAAAGTTCAGCCAACTCAAAGGATGACAAGGGCTTTTACTACTTAAATCGAATCAAAAATCAATCCGAACAACCTGAAATCCTTGCTTACCTATAATATAAACAAAATGTGCACTTTTCTTAAATATTTCGAACCAACTAAAAAGAACCTACCAACCTAGAGCCACAATTTCGACACAAAATTATATTGAAAAAAAGACCAGAAGAAAAACTATATCTTTAGCCAATAAAATGATATTTAATGAACTAAGAGGAGATTTTACTTGGAAGGAGGATCTGCTGAAGAAACCGACGCTGCCTTCTAAAGCAAATCAAGCTTATCCATACTGACAAAATAGCCAGATGGGTATTAGTTTCTTGTCTATTCCGTGGAAGAAGATTCCAATTTCACCCCCAAAAGGGATAAAATTATTACAACTCTGAAATGGGTTCGTTCGTCTGAGCTCTGTGTTCCTTTTGAAGTGATAAAAACAATATTTTTTTTTTTAGAATTTGAAGTGATAAAACAAGGAGGGGAAACAAAGGGCTGTTTCGAAAAGAACGTGGAAATTCAGAGACTAAATTAGGATTTTAAGAAAAAAATCTAAATTTATCATTTTTCAACAACTTTTTTTAAGGAAAAAAAAGCGCGAGATATGGTGGTGGGGTGGCAAAGGAAGAACCTAAGAGGAGGAAGAAGAAGATGAAGCATAGGCCTCTATTTTTTTATATTTATTTTCAATTTATGGAAAAAGTAATTAATTAAAATATTATATTTTTCGGAATGGATAAAAAGGCCGACGTAAAGCTTTGTAGGACCTTTACTCGGCTGATCGGCTCTTCATTTCTCGAAAGTGTAATAATAAGAGTAAAGTATATAAAATTAAATTATGAAAAATAATTATATTGTTCATTAATTTTTCAAAAACTATAATAATAATTAAATTTATTATATTGTTATAAATATTCATTCATAACTTTTATTGATTAAACTGTTATATATTATATATTTATTGATTATTTTATAATAATTTGATGGATCTAATAATTATTTATAACTTTTAAAAGATTTATAATTAAAACAATATTTTTTTATAGTTTAACGGGTTTTTTTGGATAAATTAGTTTAACGATTATCGGTTATTCTAACCCAATAATAAATTATTTGTATTTATTTATTTTAAATTTAAACTTAAAAAAGTCAATATTTTTTTGAATAAATTTTACCTAGTGAAGATTGCTCTTACTGAGATTAAAACTCATAATATAAAAAAAATAGATGTTAACAAAAATCTTTAACCAACTACTTTAAATTATGTCGACACAAAATCCACTGTTTATCCTTATCCATTTTGGTAAGTAATTTGGATAGTATTTTGCATGCTTGTCTTTTTGTGGTCACTTTTATATTTCTAACTGAAAATTAATTAACTACAAAAACATTGGTAAAAGAGTTTCAATTGTATGAATTATTTACTGTTTTAAAATAAAATTAAAGTAGTAATAAGACTTATTTTCATTTATTTTAAAAAATGCGAAACACCAAATAAAATTATTTTCCAAGTTTGTAAAAAAAATATGTGAGGGGAAAAAGAAACTATAATAGTAAAAATAAAGAAACGAAATTGGCCGATCCATAAGTTGGATTGGTGGCTATAAATTGGTTGACAAATAAAAATTGGACATCTAGCTTTCTTGTGCATTGGTTTTGACACGTGCCCTTTAAGTGCCTTGACGCCCGCTATCTACCTAGGGATGACAATCTAATTCAATTTCGATAAAGAAAAAATTTGATTCAAATTCGATTAGAAAAAGTTCGTATTTAAAAAAGGGTCTGAGTCTTAATAGGAGACATATTCAATATAGATATTATAAGGATCCGACCCGAATATGACTCAAGTATATGTTCGATCTAAATTCGATTTGAGTCTAATCTATATTCGAATTTGAATAAAAATATTTATGACTTTTAATTCTTTAAAACAAAATATCATTTATAATATTTACATTAAAACAATAAAACAATATATATAAAGTAAAAAAGTAACCTAAATACATTAAAAGAAACATAAATATATATTAGTTAACTTAGAATAATGGTAAAAACAAAATTATCTTACATATATATTCATATTAAAAGTGATAAAAAAATATAAATGTATTAAAAATGCAAGTTAAATGATAAATGCAAGTTAATAATATTTACTATGATTTATATCTACCCCTTAGACTCGATCAACACTAGGGATGATAATTTAATCCGAATCTGATCCAAAAACAAATCCAATTCAAATCCGATTGAAAAAAATCCGAATCCAAATCTGAAAAATATATCCGAGTCCTAATGTAATTGAATTTGGACTTGAACTTTATACAGTCTGATCCAAACCCGATCCATTGTCATCCCTATACAATTGTTGGTTTTTTCTTGGGAATTAAAAGGTTTGTTTTTTCATTTACTATTTAATTAGTATTCATTTTAAATCTAAAGAGTAATTCTAATAAAAAATGGTATATACTGTGCGGACTATTTGAGATTGAAACATCTTAATATATAAGTACGTATGAGTTTTTCCCTTCAAGAAAAATATGTACGAGTTTTTCATATTTGAACTACAAATTACAAAATTAGTATTGTTGATGTTTAAAAGATTCGGCATTAAACAAGAGATGCGGAGAGGAGGATCGTGGTAGTTAGAGATAATTTCAGACATTATCCCGATTGATTTGAGACAAAGAGTCATAATATGGTAATCGAAAGTAGAGGGAGGAGAATTTTTTTTAAAAGATAATTTGTACGATTTTATATAATAAAATCATATAAAACAAAATAAAGAAACGGACCTCGTTAAAAATTTCCCTAAGCATAGTTGGAGAAAAAATAGTACACCATTTTAATGTCAATAGAGTTCCGAATACAACCACTGCAAACTACTAGAGGACATTAAATACGATACAATCACCGAGGATAAAACAAACAACACCCACTCAAACATAGTAACGCCAACCAACTTAAATTCGACATCTCCCAGTATATGTAAGCCCCTTTAAACCATTGCTTGCTGCATAAAAAGAGAGAACCAGGACCAACAAACTGAAAACCTGCTAAAAAACTACTCTAGCTTGGGACATATGCAAAGCACACTGCCACAATGAAACTTGCAACAACCCAACGAGCCAAGAACGGAAATACCATAGTGACATTGCATCCACACCATAGCAACATACCCATTGCAAGAAGGAAACATCATAGGGGATAAAGCTGACATTACACAAGGCTTTTCCCAGCCTTAGCTAAGCTATTTGCCTCACAATTAGCCGACCTTGGGATGAAATTAACAAGCCAAGAATTAGTGCTGCATGCTTGGAAACACCATATACAGTTAGATTCGAAGCATAATGGAGCATTATGGGGAGACTTCATCCAAGACACCACCAAAGCACTGTCCGATTCGATCAAAGCCGTTTCTGAGATTTTAGTGGCCCAAGGGCGAATCTAAAAATTATGCCCCTAATAATAAATATTAAAAGTTGAATTTTAAAAGTATTAGAAAAAATTAGGCCCCTGATAAAAATATTAAAAAATGAATTTTAAAAATAGACCCCTAATAAGTATTAATAAAATAAGTTTCTAATAACAAATATTAGAAAAAATTTAAATTTTAATATTATGCTCATAATAACAAATATTGAGAAAAAAATCATGTCCCTATTGGACCTCTAATAACAAATATTAAAAAAATTAAATTTTGAGAGAAAATATCTAATAACAAATATGGGGGAGTTGAGCCCCTAATTGTAAGTAATAGAAAAAAACTGAGTCTAATAACAAGTATTGAAAAAAATTGAGAGTATGTCACTAATAATAAATATTGAGAAAAAAATAGGCCCCTAATAATAATTATTGAAAAAATTGAACCCCTTATAACAAATATTGAGAAAAATTAAAATTTAAAAGTAGACACCTAATAAAAATATTAAGAAAACTTTAGTCCTAATAATAAATGTCAAATAACTAAATTTTAAAAATAAATCTCTAATAATAAATATTAAAAATAAATAAATTTTAATATTGAATATTATGAAAAATGAAGCCCTAGGTAGACGCTTCTTCTGTCCATACTCAGGGACGACACTGGATTCGATAATTAACCGAGATGACGGGAACCATCTGGATTTAAGGAAAGTTGAAACTACTTCAACAATGGCCCTAATTTATGCACCTGAAGGATCCAGAAGCCCAACATACTTGGAGAACGAGCATAAGATTTTACCCTCATGATTTCTTAGCAAACCTCCTATACCAACAGCCCCATAGGAGCCACTCACCGCCCATCAACATTAAACTTAAGATATCCCACAGGAAGTTTTTTTCCAGATCCCAGATATGGCTCTACTCTGAGTTTTCTTTACTAAACAAGCAGATGAAGGATTCAGAAGAAAATCCATGATAGAGATAAATGAACCGGGCCATTTTTTTTTTGCGCCATTAACTAAGCCTAAGAAAAGCTGTGTCGAACATTTGATTTTCATCAATTCTACTCCCCTTGAAAATGACCTCATTCCTAAACAGCCACAAGGACCATACCAGACCAAAAAAAGCCATTCTCCAGACATTAAAAGAATTAGGAGAAATATTCAAACACTCCCATAACAAAACAAGATAAGTAAAATTTTCAGGCATAACGACATTTTGATTCCATATTGAAAACCACCTTTGCCAGAATCTCCAAGAAACAGAGCATTGGCAAAAAAGGTGATTAGGGGACTCGTCATTTTCTGAACAAAAGACACACAACAGTGAATTTACCTGGCTTGAACCACGTTTATCTAATTCGGATTTTGTAGGAATCCTCCCATGGACAGCTCTCCAAACGAACGCCTCAACCTTCGGGGGAGCCAAATTAGCCTATACCTTTCTCCAGATCACTTTATCAGTGTCATTACCCCTCGAAATCATAGAGCAGAAATCTTTAGGAACATAATAACAAGAAGAAGAACCAATCCATCTCAGACTGTCTTTATTGGAAACGAGGCCCCTAACACTATTTAGTAGAAGAATAAAGGAGTCCCAAATACGAATTTCCCAGTCAAACAGTGATCTGCGCAGGCTAATGTTCCAAGACCATTGGCCAGAGACAAGAGACCCAAACTCGCAAACCTTCCCAATCTTCTAAACAGCCAAGGCAAAGATTCGAGGAAACGAAAGTTTGAGGGGAGTGACCCCCACCCATAAATTAGACAAAAAATCAATTAAATTCCCATCGCCCAAAACGTAGCGAACATGAGCTGCAAAAGGGTCAAAATCATGAGAAAGAGGGCGAACAATACCCTTCCAAATCCACAACGAGGACCTATGAATATGGCCTGCTGGAATCAAAGCAGAAGGATCGTAACCATATTTGGCCTGTACAACTTTCCTCCAAAGACTACAGCTATCACACCCGCAGTGTTTTACCGAAACATCAACAAAACTGAGGCCCCCAGCTAGCTTAGGCTTAAAAAGTGTCTCCCATTTGATTCAATGAATCGATCTACTCGCCAAAGCACTCCAGATAAAACTTGCAATCATTTTGTTTAATCTCGAACTGTCGTTTGATAGACGATGAATATGCATGTTTGGTGACCGATAGTATAAGACTTGTTATCTATGAGATGCATGATGATGTTATGAGTATGATGAGACTCATTGAGACTTTAGAGACCGTGCAGGGTCGTTTAAGATGCTCGTATAATTACTATATGATTGTTTATTCGTTTTATAATTGTGATGCCTTGTATGTTTGAATAGATTGACATGATTTGATGGGAATTATGTGTAAGAGATAAATACTCGATTAAATGGTTATAAAGCTGATAATTAATATTAATTGAATGAATGCGTTAGTAAACAAACCTTAATGACTTTCATAAACTTTAGGGATCGAATAAAGTGTTGTAAAATCATAATCCAAGGAAATGGTATGAACCCGTAAGTAGGGTATCGATACGAGCTTTGGTCGTAGTGGTACGCGATTGGGAGTCGTATCGGTATAGGTCGACTCATACCGGTACTTGTGGAAATTAAGGATTTTCAGTAAGCTATATTAGTATCGATACTCGTGTTCAAGTATCAGTACCCACTGAATGAGATAATCTATGATGCTAATAAAAAGATGGAAATTGACGTGAGATGTTAATGAGATAATATGTGTTAATAAGATAATTAATGAGGATGATTAATGTACTCTTCCATAATGTATTAACAAGTTGGTAAACTTAATTGGGTGACTTAATAATTGATAGAAACCATTGAGTTATGGTAATTATGCTAGTGTTGTGTGTTGTAGGGTAATCGTGTCAATGTTGTGTGGTTTGGACACTTGTTTGGTTGAGTCACCATTGATTGATGGGATCCAGATACCCAGTGATAGAAAGAGTGTGTTGCAAAACTATAGTTAAAGATTCTTGAATGTATGATCCTGACGCTTAGTGGTACCGTGCCTCATTCGAAGTTGCTTGATAAGAGATTTCGAGCATGGGTGTATGATCCCGATGCTTAGTGGATGCGAGCCTCACCCCGAAGAGTGTATGGTCCCTATGCTTAGTGTACGTGGGCTCCACTCAGAGTGTATGATCCCGATGTCTAGTGGGCGCGGGTTGCACTCCTATATTGCGGTATAATAGTTATATGTTATATGAAGCTTATGCATCCTTGTTGATTGTTATGTGTTTAGGCTAGTGATAGCATCATGTGTTTATTTTATCTCCTTTTGTTGCTTGTACTAGCTTGCATGCTTATGTTTATGATTAGCATGAAGTATAATAGAGTAGATGTGAAACCACTGAGTTTTGTAAGCTCAACGCTTGGAATCGTTGTTTTCATGCGTAGGTTGATCGTCAGATCGTGGGATCGAGTGGCACTACCAGTACGGAATTCCAGCATGTGATGTTTTCTAGCGTACGATACTTGTGTTTAGTGGGTTGTGTAAACATAGGACCTTACGTAGTAGAGTCTGTAATTCTTATTTTTGAAATTGTATTAATCAAGTTGAATGTTTAAATGTTTTAAATTAAAGTGGAGCTCATTTGTAACGATTTAAATTGTTTTTCCATATTTTCAACTATTGGATTTAATGTTTTTGGGAAAATACTTTGTTGGGCTAAACCCAGTTTGAGAAATTTTATTATAACATGTTTGGGCTTAAGGCCCAAATGTAACATCCGAGTTTAGGGTGTTACCTGGATCCTAACTCGTATGCATTATCTTTCGTAGTAACTTAGTGTATTCTTCCGGTTTGATCTTTGTATGATCTAAAGTAATTAATTTTTGTGTTAATGTTATAGGAAAATGTCCAAATTATGTATTTAGTTTACGATGATTGTTGTAAACTCTCATTGCAATTTTGAATGTTTTTTCTTTTTAATAAGACTAGCGATTTCTATTTAAAAAGGAAAAATATTCTATGCACTGGTGGTGGAAACCTTTTGTTTTCACAAGCGCCATAATTTTAGGGTTAGAGATCCAATTTAGGGGTTTAGATTTAAGAGTTTAGAATTTAGGGCTTGTGATTAGATTTTAAGGTTTAGGGTTAGAATTTAAGTTTTAGGGTATTATATTAGGAATTTAGGTTTTAACCTATAAACCCTAAATTCAAATCAAAATCCCTAAATTCTAAGCACATAAACTTAAACTCATAAACTATGAACCTTAAATTAGATTTCTAACCCTTAAAATTAGGACGCTTATGAAAATAAAAGATTTCCCCCATCCATGCATGGTATAATTATCCCTAAAAAATATATTCTTTCCGTTACATAATTTATTATGATTCTTCTAGTAAGTCTTCTCCCCACCACTTTGCCTACATTTGCTCTTCCCTCACTCTATCTAGAAACCTTCCCCTCAAAGCAATTGTCTTTTAATAACTTATCCCTAAGTTTTAAGTTTTAACCACCTCATCCTCTAGAAGCCCAAACCAAACACGTATATAAACCAAAACGGTCTTGCCAAACTTTTCAAATCCATCATTCAACTCAACCCAAAAAATGGATGCAAAGAAAAATACTTATCATAACATCAAGCAAGAAAAGCTTGAAAAAACCCTTTCTCTTCCGGTTGAATATCAAGATTTTGATAACCAATCCTTTGCTTTTAACCATTCACCCAACTCTTTTTATCATGATCATCAACTTTTTGAATTTTCCTCCGTTCCAAACACTCCTTTGGAAAACAAAAACATCGTTTTCTGCGGTAAACTCATCAAGAATCAAGGCTTTGTTGCTGCCGATGAAGATCAAAGTAGGCATGTTTCTCCTTTATCTTCACCCAAGCAATTCAACAACAACAAAAAAGATTCGGGTTCTCTTTACTTTGTGAATTCCAAGTCAAATCCTTCTTTATCTACCAAAAGTTATGGGTCTCAAAGTTCTTCGGTCAAACACTACAAATCTTTGATAGGGGTAACAAAAATACCACAAAAGATGGAGTTAAATGATTTAAAGAGAAGACAAAGTAGAAGAAACAGCCCATTACCCATGTTTCCTTCGGTGGCTACCGGTGATATGGCGGTGGGGGACGCCAACAACGACGGTTGTGGTGTTAAAGACAAACCATGTCTGCTTTGGAGCCTGTTGAGACCTTCAAGGTGTGGAGTTCATATTTTTAATGCAATGGACAAGGCCTCGTTAGGATATATTCCACACGTGTGAAGCTATTTTTTCTCACACGTGCAAAGTGATTTTATTTACGCACATTGTGTGTGTACTGTAGCTTTGTTTCCTTTAGTGTTCATTGCCTCTCTTTTTTTCTCTCTTTTTACCAATCCGGTCCATATATAGTGAAGTGAAACACAATGATTAGGTTTTCTTTTATGCATACTTGATGATGTAAAATAATATAATAGATATATTTATACAAAAATGTAATATTAATATACAATTAATCACGAAATCAAGTAACATAGAATAGCGAAACCACCCAGATTTAATACACATATCCCCTATAGAAGCTACCGGAGTTAGACTATAACTAAATTTAGTTCATATAATTATGGGTGTTTATTGAGCGAGTCGATTAAGAGTTGAGTGGTGTCTGAATCGATTCGAAAATTATTTGATTCAACTCGATACTCAATAAATTCGATAAATTTTTACTCGATTCGTGCTCGATAAAAAATTCGTTGCTCAACACGACTTGTTGCTCGTTAAGCTTGTCATATTTTTTAAATTGTTTTTGTTAATATATGTAAAATCTAGTAATACTATATAAAGCTTAATATAAATTAACAAATTTAACAAAAATGATCGAAATAATATGTGAAATAATTCCAAAATCTAAACTTCAAAGTAACAATACACAAACATATCAAACTGGCATATTATAAAAAAAATAATGAGCTACTCGCAAACTTATCGAGTCAAGTTGAATTTTACTCGACCTAACTCGTTAAGATCGTGAGTCAAGTTTGAGCTGCTCAACTCATTAGCACCCCTACCATACAATGCCTCGTATGGTGCCACCTGTATACTAGTCTGATAACTGTTATTATAAGCGAACTCCACCAAGGGCAACTGCTTCTCACACGTCCCCTGGAACTCAATGATACAACATCTCAACATATCCTCGAGAACTTGAATCACGCGCTCCGACTAACCATCTGACTGAGGATGATACGAAGTGCTGAAATTCAGTCTTGTTCAAAGAGCACGATGCAAACACATCCAAATTCTTGCCGTGAAACCCAGATCTCTATTCGAAACTATGAATTTTGGCACTCCATGCAAATGCACAATCTCAGAGATGTACAGCTCAGCCAACTGATCCAAAGTACACGTCGTATGCACAAGCACAAAATGTACACACTTCGTAAACCGATCGATAATCACCCAAATGGAATCCTTCTTGGTTGGTGTCAAAGGCAATCCAGACACAAAATCCATGGTGATCCTTTCCCAATTCCATTCTGGTATCCTCAACGGTTGCAACAACCCGGAAGGAAATTGATGCTCAGCCTTTACCCACTGACAAACCATGCATCGACCCACAAAATCAGCCACATCTTTCTCCAGACCAACCCAATACTATTCTTCCCTTAATTCTCGATACATTTTAGTACTATCGGGATGCATGGCAAAATGACTAGCATGTGATTCGGTCAAAATGGTAAGCCTCAACTCATCATCCTCCGGCACAAGCACTCGACCTTTGAAACACCACTTCATCATCATTAAAATGAAAATCCGTAGGATTTCCATCCATGATATATTTCACGTGCGGTACCAAACCATCATCATATGGCTGCCTCTCCTTAATCAACTGCAACAAGGACGGCTTCACCTGCAACTCCGCTAACAACCCTCTATCACCCGTCACAATCGAGCGAGCAAACATAGCTCTCAACTCCACAGCTGCTTTCCTACTCAAAGCATTCGCCACAACGTTGACTTTTCTTGGATGATATTCAATGGTCAGATCATAATCCTTAAGCAACTCCAACCATCTTCGTTGCCTAAGGTTCAACTCCTTCCGTGACATCAGGTATTTCAAGCTCTTATGATCCGTACAAACCACACACTTCTCGCCATAAAGGTAATGCCTCCAGATTTTCAAGGCAAACACAATTACGGCAAGCTCAAGGTCATGAGTAAAGTAATTACTCTCATGCACCTCCAATTGCCTAGATGTATACGCAACTACCTTACCCTCCTGCATTAAAACACAACCAAGCCCAACATAAGATCCATTTAATAATAGAAGGATTAATTTAAACTGACTCCTATAATTTAAGAATCAAATTGGTCATTTTCAGGAGGCCGTCATCGTGATTTTGGCAAGAAGCTAACCAAACCGCGCTACAGCAACCCGCAGGGGAAAAAAAAATTTCTAGATTGATTGTTACATGTGCGGTGAGCATTTAGGAACATTGAGCTGTGAAAATGACTCGAGATATAGTTGTTCTTTTTTTTTTGACAATTTCGAG
The DNA here is from genome assembly GCA_019671005.1 of Hibiscus mutabilis. Lineage (NCBI taxonomy): Eukaryota > Viridiplantae > Streptophyta > Magnoliopsida > Malvales > Malvaceae > Hibiscus > Hibiscus mutabilis. The sequence continues at coordinate 4,625,235 of CM033743.1, forward strand.
AAAGGAAGGATTGTTTTTATTGTGACCAGAACTCAGAACTTAAAAAAATAAATGTCAACATGAATTTTTAATCATATGCTCCATATTACGTTGACATGTAATTATTGTTTTATAATAATAATGATGTGATGAATAAAATATACCGTTAATATTTCGTTTGAGATAAAGTTAATTTTATTACTAGTAACTTAGTTGATTCTTCCCATTCATTCCTGTAAGTCTTCTTTGCCTACGGTACATATTTGCTCTAGAAGCCTTCCTTTCAAAGCAATTAGACATGTATATAAACCACAATCCTCTTACCAAACTTTTCATAATCATTCTATTCTTCGTTCAATTTTCTCTCTCAAAAAAATGAATGCAAACAATACCAGAGATGACAAAAGGCCGGATCTGGATCGGATCTAGCTGGACCCAGATCTAGATCCATTTTCACATTCTGGATCCAGACCCGCCCGGATCCGCGGGTCTAGAAAATTGGGATCCAGATCTAAATCTAACGGATTTCACGGATTCGGGTCCAAAACAGGTCCAAAATGAGTCTGTTAAAAAAATGACCATTCGGCCTATCTTTTAACGTAATAAAATTGTCATTGACTAATTTCACATCACATCTCCAATGGAAGAAAGATTATTTTCAATACAACTAGTAACAGAATAAAAAACGATAAACTAAAGTCTCAAAAAAACTCCAACACAATTACACAAATGTATTTTGAATAACACAAACATTAAAAAATGTAGATCATGAAACATTCCATTGTCGCAAGTCGAATACCGCATTTCTACCTCCTTAGAGTGCTAGTCTTCATCACTACTTAAATCATCAACATCTTAAAACAAACAAGAAACAACCAACCAAAGAAAAAAATTGTTTAATGAAAATAATATTTGTGAAATTTAAATATTAATATTAAGGTTATGTAATATAATAACTTTTTTCTTTATCATGTCAATGATATCCACCACTTCCGCATCATCATCACAATCTTCATTAATAGTGGAACAAGCATGTGTTCCTTCAAAAGTGTCTGTCATAAATAAATAAAAATTACATTAGATAATAATGTGAAATATAAAATTAAAGCAAAGGAAGGGAAATAATATTTAAAACCAAATGTGAGTTTTTCTATAAATGGATAAATGGGTCCAGGTCCGGATCTTAGTGTCAGATCCGGACCCGCATCCGTACTTTAATAAGAGGATCCAGATCCGACTCGGATCCGTCGGGTCCAAAATTTTATGGTCCAGATCTTATAAAACGGATCTGGATCTACGGATTTGGGTCGGGTCCAAGATCCATTGCCATCCCTAAACAATACCCATAACATCAATCGAAAAGGGTTTAAAAAAATTTCTTCCTTTTGTGATTTTTCACTTGAAAATTAAGATATTGATGATCAACTCCTTACTCTTAACCATTCACCAAATTTATATTCTCATGGTTCTGAACTTTTCGAGTTTTATTTCGTTCCAAATACTCTTTTAAAAAATAATAAAAACGACATCATTTTTTGTGGAAAAGTCATCCAAGAGCGAGACTTTGTTGGTGGCGATGAAGATCAAAGTAGGCATGTCTTCCCTTCATCTTCATCCAAGCAACTCAACAACAACAAAAAAGATTTGAAAAAGTCAAATTCTTCTTCGTCAGCCAAAAATTTTACGTCTCAAAGTTATTCTTCAGCCAAACAACACAAAGCTTTGATAGGAATAACAAAAATACCACAAAAGATGAAGTTATGTGAACTAAAGAAAAGACATAGCAAAAGGAACCACCCATTACCTATGTTTCCTCCGGTGGCCAACAGTGACACAACGGTTGTGGACGGCGACGATAGTTGTGGTGCCAGTGGCAAGAGATGCCATCTTTTGAGTATGTTAAGGCGTTTGAGGTGTCCAACTCAGACTTTTAGAACATTGGGCAAGACCTTCTTAGGATGTATTCCACACGTATGAAGTTGTAAAATTGATTTTAGTATGCGGATTATATATCATTAATACTACTTATTCGTAGCTCATACGTAAACATTATTATTCATTTTTATTTTCTTTGCAATTCATTGACGGATCACTATTCGATGATTTTATTTTTGGATATAAATTTCTTTATACAATGTCATAATTGTTCAAATCTTTTTAAAAATTTAAATTAAAAAATAATGTACATTTAAGTACGTTCAAATCTATGTTCTTTTAGATGTTACAACAACAATTATGCCAAATGAACTAAAACTGAGTTAATGTGAGATTTAAATAGCAGTATTATAATGTTAATTATTTGGTGGCAATTGATATAGAATTTATAAATTTAGAGTCGTTTTTAACAAGTTGGTGTGATTATAAAATAATATTTGTTCATTAATCTTAACCCTTCAATAGCACACATCATTCGCTTTTTCACTATGACAACTTGATGAGTTTATTTATAAATTTAGAGTTCAGTAATAATTACTTTGATGATTAAGAGTGCTTGGATGAGACATTTTAACAATGTATTTTATTTTTTTTCAAAATTCTTAAATTTATAAAAAAGAATTCATTTGGTTGAGTAATATTGATGGAGAACTTCTAGATTTACAATGAATGGTAAAATAATATGTTAGTAGTCTAATCCTTGTTCAAATTCCACTTAAAAAGAAAGCTTTCAAAAATTTTATAAGTAGAAAAATATTACATGTTCAAGGTAAATATCATGATTTGAACTCATACAAGATGAGAAAATATGAACATTATTGACCACTCGACTAATTAATAAAACTCTATAATCTTACTTTATTTATTGCATTTGATCTCATTATAAAATAAATAAACTTCAAAATGTTAATTTTATTTATTTTAAATATATATTTTTATATTTTAATTATTAAAATTAATCGTATATTTTTACAAATCTAATGATATTTATATTACATATGTTTATATGTTTATTTTAAAAATCCTTATTTTCTTTTTATAATGGTAAAGATACGTCTGCTGATTAGGATTCTTTCCAGATTTTTGAAGACCTCTTCATAGATAAATTTGATTTTATACTTTTAAAATGTATGGTTGTTTCCTAGTAACTTAGTCAAATCTTTGTTGTTTCATTGTCTAGTAAATAGTAATAGTATGAATAAAAATAGTTTGTCATTTCTCGATGCCCTATTTATGTCTCATCAGCAAAAAATTAATTTTAGAGTTTAGTAATTAAGGTTTAAGGTAAGGGTTTAAGGTTATTGTAACGCCTGAAAAGAGGTGGGTGATTAATTTCACATCAGAAAGGAAAATGGAGGTCTTGAGATATATAAATGGTGGCGCTACACATTCTATTAGACATGTTTTTTAGGAAGAGAGTAATAGTCCCGTGACATTACGGTTTAAAGTATTTGCTCGAAAAAGTAATATTTTATTAAATAAAAAGTCCTACCTGATCACCATATGTCTCATTAATATACAAAGAAGAATTTGGGATGTATAATTTAAGATTTAGAATTTACACTTTAAAATAAAAACTTAAAATTTAATTTTTTTAGTGTTGTAGTACCAAAGAAAATTCAGAAGAATTTTATCCGTAATAGTATATCATTCTAGCAAGTCTTCTCCCACAACTTTGCCTACGTTTGCTCTTCCCTCACTCTCTCTCTATGATTTCCTTTCAAAGCAATTATATTTATATTTAATCACATCCCTTATCTTTTAACCCTCTAGAACTCCAACTCAATTCATATATATATATATATATATATATATATATATAAACCAAAATCATCTCATCTCATCTCATCAAATCAAATCCATTCCATTCATATTTTCTTCCACATTTCTCGCTCAAGAAACCCTCAAAATCACTAAAAAATGAATACAAAGAATACTTGTACAACTCTCTCTTTCGATCTTTCGCTTCAAAACCAAGACTTTGAGTTTTCTTTCGTTTCCACCACTCCATTAAAACCCAACACAAACGACATTGTTTTCTGTGGTAAACTCATCAAAGATGGACACTTTGTTGACGGTAAGCAATTCGACCGCAACAAAAAAGATTTGGGTTGTGTTTCCTACGTGAATTCCAAGTCAAATTCTTCTTTATCTGCCCAGAGTTTTAGGTCTCAATCGGTCAAACAACACAAGGCTTTGATAGGGATAACAAAGATACCGCAGAAGATGGAGCTAAGTGATTTAAAGAAAAGGCAGAGTAAAGGAAACCGTCCGTTGCTTATGTTTCCTCCGGCGGCGGACGTCGATGAAAGTTGCGGTGCCGGCGGCAAGAGATGCCGTATTTGGAGTCTGTTGAAGCCTTTGAGGTGTAGAGATCATAGTTTTAACACATTAAACAAAGCCTCCCTAGGATATGTTTAGATGTAAATATTATTATTACTCTTGTATTCGACAGTCTAAGGTTGGATTTTTTCTCTCCATCTATTTACCAATCCAATTCACAGTGCGAATAAAAAAACAATGATTTAGAAAGAAAAAAAAATAAAAAGGAATTTTACTGTAGGATTTATCCATATTGAGGTCGATTTTTTTCCACAAGTATCTTAGTTTTAGGGTTTAAGATTTAGAGGTTGTTGTTAAAATTTATGTTTAGGGTTATAATTTAGGGTTTAGAGATTAAGGTTTAGATTTTAGGATACTATGGTTAGGGATTTAGGTTTTAACTTATAAACCCTAAATTCTATCCATACCCTCTAAACTATAAACCCTTACACCTAAACCCATAAACCTTTAAACTCTAAACTAAATTCATATACCTAAAAAATAAGGCATTTATAAAAACTTTTTTTTATCGTCGGTGTATGAAATAATTACCCTTTATTTTATACATATTTCATAAAAAATTATAATAATAATATATGACTAATCACAAGCCAAGTAATATATTAAATCAAAGGAGTAATGCAAAAGCTACACATAAACTTCATTCCATTGTGTAACATAATATATGAATCTTAATTTTATGTGTATATATATGTGTGTGATTTTGATTTATTTTTCACGAACCAACAACATTTGTATCAACTTGATATCATTTACATATACTTATTCGATAAAGAAATATTAGATTTATTTTAAAAAACCTATTTACAAATGAATCAAAATTAAAGTTTTATATGTGCAATTAAACTGAATCAGAATTCATGTATCATATTACATATTATATCTAAATTCAAATGTAATTTTAAAGTTTATTCCAAAATTAAATAAATGAACCACAGCATAATCAAAAGTTTTAGGTATATAATCACACAAACCAAAATTTATGTACTATGTTATAAATTAAATGGTTAAATAATATTTTGATCCTAAAGTTGCACCTTATTATAAGTCCCGTCCTTGATCTTTCTTCAATTTGCTTCTTGAACTTTCAAATTGTATACCACGTTTCCCATTAATATTTTTCCATTCTGAAAAAGTCATGTGGCAGATCAAAATTAAAACAATCCTCAATTTTTTAAAATATCAAGAAACTTAATTTTTACATGATATTTAAATTATTAGGACTTAAAACTGAATTAAACCAAAGGGGGCGATCGCCTCCCACCTTGTATTTAATTCCATTACTAAATGCTAACAATTCAAAATAAATTAGAAAATGAAGTCTTCAAATTTTAGATTTGACCCGGACAAGGGCTTATGCAGTGATGATTTAGGAACATGGGAGTTAATTCAAACCAGCTGTGAAATGACGCAAGGAAAAAAAATTGAAGGCATATGGAAACAACAGACCGTCATGAAAGCGAGTTGTTCTTTTTCTAATACTAAAAATATTAATAATAACATACATGAACGGATACAAATATATGGTGGAAGGGGCATTTGGCCCCTCAAATTTTATGGATTAATTATATTTTAAGTTTTAATAATTTTAAATTATTATAATTAAGTTTTTGTTCTTTTCTTATTTATTTAAAATTTATGGTTTATTATTTTTTAGGACTCTGTAATGTAAAATTAAACTTTAACCCTTCATTTTTCTAGTTTAATTACTTTTTTAAAAAAAATCAATTTTAATAATTGTAAAATTAAACCTAAATGTCCTTATTTTTTACAGTTTAATTATTTTTCAACACTTTATTTTTTTCAATATTAATCGGTTTCTCCGCTTCATAGTTTAATTTTAGTTCGTCCCTAATAACATATCATGTTTATCTTTCAGTCTGACTATATAGAATTGATTTTGTAGTATTTTTATTATGTATGTATTGATGTTTCCTAGTGACTGGGTCCCCTTCCCTTGTTTATTACTATAATTCCAGTCAATCTTCACCCACTACTTAGCCCTCATCTGCTCTCTCTCTCCCTCCCCCACCAGAAGCCTTGCTTTGAAAGTAAATGTATTGACCACCTCGCCCTCTAGAAGCCCTAACCAAACATTACACAAAACCAAGTTCCTCTTACCAGACACTTCATATCTGTTGATGTCCAAAATGTTCCATCATTCATTAGCTGCTCTCTCTCTCTCAAAAAACCCTTCTTCTTCAGCTAAAAAATCCAACGAAATGGATACAAAGATTACTCCTAACACCAGCCGAGAAGAGCTCGAAGAAACTCTCTCTTTTCGTGATCTTTCGGCCGAAAACCGGGACCTTGATGATCAGTCCCTTACGTTTCACCACTCACCAAACTCTCCATCTCATGCTCATGAGTCTTTTGATCAGTTCTCTTTCTTTTCAGACAACAACGAAAACGACGTTGTTTTCTGTGGAAGCCCCATCAAAGAACGAGATATCTGCGGTGATGATGATGAGGAGCAAAGTAAGAATATTTTCCCTGTATCTTCTTTCAGGCAATTCGACAGCAACAAAAAAGACTCGGCTTCTTTATCCACCAAAAGTTTTAGGTCTAAGGTCAAACAACACAAGTCTTTAATAGGGGTAACAAAGATACCACAAAGGATGGAGCTAGGTGATATGAAGAAAAGGCAAAGTAGAACAAACCACCCACTATTCATGTTTCCTCCTGTGGCCGACGGTGACATGGCGTTGGTGGACGCCGATGAAGGCTGTAGTGACGGTGGCAAGAAATGCATGCTTAAATATTTAAAACTTTGATTCATCTTTCATCCTTTTCAATGTAACATATATAGTTGTACATCTACATACATAAATATTTGTTTAGATTTAAAATCTTTATAATTGAATCAGTATCAAAATTATGTATAATTGTACTTGGTCAATATGAAGCTTTGTGTTTAGAAATCAATAAATATTGTATTTTTATTTTATAAATTGCATGATTAAACGTTTTATGATAGCTTTTTTAGATAAATAATAGACATTCATTTCCTAATTTTAATTTATCATTTTTAATTACACTTTAATTTATTAATTTTTTTGGTAAATTGTGAAATAACAACTGTTTACATCAGACTATGCAAGAGAGAGAGAGTTAATTTTCACTATTATTATTATTTTATTATAGTCTAATGAATAGGTCAATATTTTATCAGGATTAACATTATTTTATTTTATTTTATTTTTGCATTTTTTTATATCAAATAGAAAATGCAATTGTCTTCCCTGGTGTCGAAGTTGTTAAAATCATGTTCAGCTGCACCCAACTTTTCCACCCACCACGTTTTGTTCATTTGTACATAAAAGTTTTATAATATATATATATATATATATATATGAAAAAATTTTGATACACAGAGTTTACACGAGCCTTTTAATTTTAGGGGTTAGTGTTTTAGTTTAAGGTTTAAGGTTTAGGGGTTTATAGTTTAGAATTCAAGGTTAGTGGTTCCAATTTAGGGTTTAGTTTTTTAAGGTTAAGGTTAGAAATTTAAGATTTGAGTTTTTATAGTATAAATACAGACATTTTACACCGCCTGTGTATCAAAGTTTTATCCTATATATATCTTCATCCTATCAAACCTAAAAATTATACATACATATATGAAAATTAATCTCCATTTCCCCGCGTCTTCATTTTTCTTGGTATAGGGCTCAATAAGCCAAGCCCTACAATCTTTTATGAGTGATCTGCCTTCAAGTTTTTTTAGTGGCGGTAGTTTTGATAAAGAAAAATAGCGGTAGCGTCCCATCCCTTCCCCATAGCAAACATGAAATCTCCTCTGAATTTGATTATTATTTTATAGGGATTCCACATCTGAATCAGATCCGTAACTGCCGCTACCATAGTTCTCAAGATGGAGCTTTGCCGATTCGGATTCGTTCGTTCTGATTTTCAGGTCTTCCTTTTTTCCAATTCAAAATGCAAGACCGTCTGAAGCCATCCAAACTTACATGTACAGCCATGTATACGAAGCAACATAAGAAGTACATTGCCCAAGTGGCTGTGAAGAAAAGGAGACGCACCATGAAGAAGCCTTACTCCACATCCATCGCGGCTGCAACCTTAGAAGTTATCCAGAAGAAGAGGAGTGAGAAACCCGAAGTTCGTAATGCCGCCAGCGAAGCTGCTCTCCAAGAATGAAAAGAAGGCGAAGAAAACAAAAGTAGCGGCGAAGCAATAGAAAACGCAGGGCAAGGGTAGCATTCCAAAGGGTGGCGAACCAAAAGGCCCCAATCTTGGGAGTGATGGTGGAAAGCGATGAGCTTGTTCTTACCTAGCCAACTAAACAGAAGGCTTTCGTATGGAGTGAACGGCCACATTGGCCGTAACTTTTTTGTTTTGCTTCTTTCATATTATACCTTGAACTCTGAATTGAATTTGGTGATAAAAAAATTATGGTAGAAATATTAGTGGAATTGGTAATGAAAATATTAGTCATGAAATTGGTTTTGGGGGTTTGTTGAATCATTTAAGTTATCAATTTTAGAATAATCATTTTTTAAAAATAATTAAGTTGATATGTTTGTAGTGAAGTGAATTACTTGGTTAATGTTGTTACAAATGTATTAACTAAAAAGAGTTCAATGTTTATTAGTAATTGTGTTTTAAGGTACCTTTTACATTTTTGGTTAAATTTAAATAGTAATAGTCATGTTTAATTTGCTTTCTAGAGTTAGACTGCTTTGTTCTTTGTTGAAGTATGTTGTTAAGTTGTTATAATTGAAGTCTATGGATCTTATGGGAAATAGCTGTTTTGCTACACCATTTTCTTTCAATCAAATTTGGCCTTTTCAAATATATGATTAGTAGTAATATTGTTTCAAGTTTTTTGATTAAATTTAATCAGAAATAATTTTATTTACTCCGTCTTCAATAGTAGATTGCTTAACTATCTGTTGAAGCATGTTGTTAGGTTGCAAAAATTTAAATCTATGAATCCTAATGAGCCATTGTTGCTGTGCTTGACTTTCTATCAAATTTGGTGAAATTACTATCAACTATCTTATAAATAAACATTATTTTTTATTGAAAAAAACTTTGATACACAGGTCGTGTAAACTTTAGTTTATACGTGCCTTTTAGTTGTAGGGGTTAGGGTTTTAGTTTAGGGGTTTAGGTTGTATGGTTTAGAATTTAAAGTTAGTATTTTAAATTTAATGTATAGGGTTTAGGTTTTAGGGTTAGAGTTATTAAGATTTGAGTTTTATAATATAAATACGCATACTTGTGTAAAATTAATTTTACACAGCCTGTATATTAAAGTTTTATCTTTCTTATTTTATTTGTAAATAAATAAAGTACTTTTTAGTCAAACGGGTAGCCTTGCTAATATCTTGTGATTGACAACTTTTAAAGCATTTAATTTTTTTGTTTTGTTTATATTTTTTGTTGCTGATAATATTTTTTTTGTTTTGTATATAAAAGTAATGAGAAATTAAATTTAGTTGTAATATGTACTTTTGTCACGAATTTTTTTTTCGTTCGATGTTAAAATTTAAGTTAATTGTAACAAAATTTACTTTTTATGATAAAATAAATATTTTATTTTAACAAATATTTTGTCTATGTAAATTACATTTTTTGAAGAAAAAGAAGCATCAAGAAATTAATTTTTGTTGCAATATGTATTTTTATCACAAAAAATCTTTATATTTGATGTTAAAATACAAGTTAGTTGTGACAAAACATACTTGTCGTGACAAATAGTTAATTTATTGTGACAAATATTTTGTCGTGATAAATTAATTATAGTAACAAAATTTAATTGTTATGATAAATAGTATAAAATGGTAACAAATACAATTTCGTCACAATATACTTTATATGACAGAGTTATTCTAACAAACATGGTAACAAATAAAATTTGTCAAAATAAATATATCGTAATAAATTTAGTACTTTTAGTGATAAATAATTTTTTTGCAATATTATAAATTTCTTATAGTGTATATATTAACCAATTGAGAGATTTAACTTAAACTTAAAAATTAATACACTAATTATTAAAAATTTTAAATTATTTAAAATTTTATTTTATAATTTAAATTTTATTTAATTTTTTTTAAATTAAATTAAATTTATAAAATTACAAATCAAGTTAAATCAAATATTATCGCGAATTGAAAATTTGATTTCCTCACCTAATTCAAAGACAACTTCACCGTAAATTAACATTTACAAACTAGTTCTCCTTTTGCTATAGGCGTGTGCCGGCCACGGCGCCGTTTCGACTCCCTCTCTGTCTTCACAAACTATTGTGAGAATTTCTTCTATTCTAAGTGCTCTTTACTGCCACCTAACTCTCTCCTTCGATTCCTTCCTCTGATTCCTTCCTCTGTCTCTATTCTTTCCATTTTAGCTTAAAAGTCAAATACTCTAATTTCCTCTTCATTTTTTCTCTCCTTGGTTCTGGGCTACCTGCCAAAAGGTACAAATTTTCAGTTCTTTTTTCCTGGATTTTTGTGATAGAATTTTCATAATTTGATTGAGTTTGATGCTTTTTTTGTGTTTTTATTGATTTAATCGTGTATCATTTCGGTTTGTTGTAGCTTTATCTTGTCTTTGAAGGATTTGTGGTGTAATCAGTGTTTTTTTCCTAATTAATTTCGTAGAATTCATGCGAGTATTCTTTCGAAAGGAAATTCCTTTTTTTGTTGATTCACATAATTGCTCAATTTAACTGGAATTTTAAGATTTCAACAGTATGCGGGCTTTTTTTCTTTGATCTTGATGGTAATTATACTAGTTGCTAGATTTCAAGTCTTGGAAAGAATAATCGGAGAATCTGCTATTTAAAGGCTTCAATTTTTTCCTCCATTATTGAGTGCTTTGACTTTAGTTTAAGGTGGCTCATATAAGTTGTTAACTGTAATTTGCAATGCTTTTACATTCATTCAAGGATGATTTAGTGAATTCCGTGTGTTTGATAGAGTTAAGGTTCTGAATTTGTTAGTGCTTTTGACTGTTTTGTCGTTTAAAAGCTTAAAATCTTCCCTTTTTCTCAGGATCGGACTGCTTTAATTTGACCAAACATGTTTGGTTTCATTTTGTGATAAGATTAATGTCGATTTGTTTTGTCAGTTGTTGAATTCGGTCTTAATTTGTTCATATATGTACTGTTCTTTCGATGCTAAGAGATGTAACCATTGGGGATCTAGGCTTTATCTATATGTTCTTATGGCATATAAAAGCATGTAACCTGGTTGTTTTTGTGTGTTTATAATAGTTGTTTTGGGTTATTACTGGTAACTGTCTAGTTGCTCGAGTGTTTGATCATTTTTACGTGGCATTTTCCTGCTTTTGGCACTCTTATATATTTGTTTAATACTAGTTTTTATGTTTTTGTGCAGGTCGCCTTTAAAATGAATTTTCCCTTTAGAAGCTTGCGTGAGGATTCTGCAACTTCTCAGATGGAAATCCTCAGATGTCCATTTTTAAGAAACATTAATGAGCCGAAAAACTTTTCTTTCTCGTCGGCCGTGCCCTTTCCGCTTCCGGTAAGATCGCGGTTCATCTGGAATTTTATGTTTCTTTCATCATGTTCTTGATTCTAGTCAAATTGCTTTTAACTCCACCTCAGGTACGTGGAGCCAAAGGTCCAATTTTTGAAGACGGGCCCAATTTTGACATGGCATTCAGGCTTTTCCATGGACGGGATGGAATCGTTCCGCTGTCAGAACGATCTTCCTCGTGTGCCAAGAAGGCAGAACCAGAAACAGCCCCACCCAAGTTCAATCCATTGGCGGCAAAGGCAGCCACCATTAGTCTCTCATCTTTCGGACCAGGAGGGCCTTTCAGTTTCGATGCATTTTCCAATAAGTGGAACAATCAAAACGGAAAATCAAAACAATCCAAGAAGAATCCTCTTCACAGGTATTCGATCTTCTGCTTGTGGAATGCAACATAAATTTGGACTTTGGAGTTCAGGACCTATGTTTTTAAACCGAGAACAATCATCTAATGTCTGAAAGTTCTTACATTATTATTTTGAAACTTTCCTTTATTGACATCATTCTATGCTTGATGTTTCAGGGAGGAAATTCCCATCACGAAGCATTGGGCAATGAGTAGCTGCAAAAAGGCAACTGTCCGATATCAAAGTCATATAGGGCTGTTGGTGGTGTTTTGCCACTTGTTGCCAAGGTTTTTAAACCACCTCCAGGGATGAAATTCAGGTGCCCACCTGCAATAGTAACAGCCAGGGCAGCACTAGCACAAACCACTTTCACCAAGAATCTCCACCCTCAAGCGATGCCTACAAAAGTACTGGTGATAGGGATGTTAAGCATGGCGGCAAATGTTCCACTAGGGATATCGAGGGAACATGCTAAAATATTCTCACCATCTTGGTTTGTGGCAGTCCATGCAGCTGTTCCATTCATAGCCATGCTCCGGAAATCTGTCTTGATGTCCAAGACAGCTATGGCTCTCACCATAGGGGCATCTATATTAGGCCAGATTATCGGCTCTAGGGCAGAGCGATATCGGTTGAAAGCAGTAGCAGCAAAGCGATTAGGTATCGAGGAATCCTCTGTTTCTGTTGGTACTGCAAATCCGCTAGAAGGCATTGCCTTTAAGAATGACTATTGCGGGAAAGATGTCGAATGGAATCCCGTCTCTCTTCAGGTTGCTAGGCCTTCATCAACAGACATGTTTTGCTAATCAGTTTCTTCCTCATTTGTAAGTTAAACTATTGCAGTTCTGTACGTTTCCAAACCACAGTTGGTGGCCGTTCGATGTTTTATCGTGTTTCTTTAACTGTACCAGACACTTCCAATGTTTGTTATGCTCTGTGAAACCATGGCTGCTAAAGGATTGACTTGGTAAACATTGGCAAGTGCAATCTTCCATGGAAATAGATTAATAAATGGTGGCTGTCGGCTGCCGTATTTATGGATGATGTCATCATAAGCGTGCAGATTTTTTGTAGACATTCACTGTTTGAAATTTGACATAATTTGATAATTTCTTTCCATGTCATCTTTAATTTGTCCAAATAATTAAATCTATTGGAAGTTAAAATAACTACTATAAGGATCAAATTACACCAATTAAATGTACCAAGTATTACATCCCACATTAAAACTAAAGCACTGAATCTCAAATTTGAATATAGTTGTGGGACCAAAACCATAAACTTTTTTTTTTCTTTTGGGGTTATTTTACATGAATTATAATTTAATGCGGCAAAAAACACAAAATGAGTGAATGAAAGATGATTTTTCTAATTAAAAAACCATTAACAGTCAAACAAACTCAACATTAATTGAGCCTAGATACTAAAAAACCTGAACACAAAACATGGCATTATAAAGAAAAGAATACAAATACGACACGAATATACGAACATGTCAAAATCTATATAACACAAACTATCAACTAATGTAAATTATTAACTAAGGATCGAAAAGATTAATCTTAATACAATCACGGTCATTCGAAGTTTGGTCAGTACCGTAGACAACAGTCTGCAATGCCTGTTGCTCCATTTGAGATGAGGATGTGAGGTAATTGACAAATGCAAAAGGATACTTGGCCATTAAAATAGCACAATCGGGAAAGATGACAATTGTTTTCCAAGGTACTACATAGTTTCTGCAAAATTATACATTGGTTCTACAAGATAATCAACAACCTCCGCTCTTTAGCATTGAGATTACTCTGCTCTGTTAGGTTTGAGGTTTTACGCATAAGTCGAGAGTCATCCACTAGTACAACATGCATAGTGTGGAGATATTTTGCGTTGTATTTATATAAAGTTGAGAGTCCTCCGCTACTTGTAGGATGCAAAGAGTCGAAATGCCTTGCTCTGTGTTTCTACAAGGTCAGGAGTCATGTGATGCATAACAAGAGTTACCCCATGTCTATGTAAAACGAGATTTATCATGTATTGTGTTCTCATTCTTGATTGTTTCTTCGAGAGGTCAAGATCCTCCATCTTATTTCCGACGTCGAGATACTTCCGCTTTGCTTCGAAAGGATTGTTTCTTTAAGAGCATCGAGATCCTCATCTTATTTTCGATATTCAGATACTTTCACTCTGCATTAAAAGGATCGTTTCTCCAAGACCATCGAGTTACTTCTGCTCCAACACCATTCATTCTTACAAGAATATTGAGACAATTTCATTCCAACAATCACCTAGCAAATAAGGACATAATCATACTCAAATTAAAAATCTCGATTCATGTCACTTTATGACACTCCCTCGATCAAGATAACATGTGTTGTACCTCCACCTTATCCTATCAATTCATCAATAGACGTCACTTTAGGCCTAACACCAGCTGCCTACATAAAGTAATATATACCCACACACATGAGATGAAAAAGGGAGATTGAAAGTTGAAACCCTATCTATGATGAATTATCTCTTCAACTCATCTTCTTCTCTCTCCTCTTTACAACCATCATTGATCGTGGCTTTTAATCTAATCAATTAAAAGCCGATAATCACCACTATCCCATCTTACTCATTAACATAGAAAGGAAGGGAAATTATTCCGGCTAATAACTAATCCCAGTACCTAGGGAAAAGAAAAAAAATACTCCTATTAGATTTAGAACTTAAAACCTAAAAAAAAAAACAGGTTTGAAAGCTTTGGCCACCCAGCAATCATTGTTTTTTCATATAAAAATTTTATTATAACATACGTACATTATCATGTTATTTCCACGTATAATCCAAAAATCTACAAGTCAAACTCCACCTTTCAAACAAACACAATATCCCCTTGTGTTCCACCCCACATATCCGCTCAACCAAGATTGACAAACTCCACGTGGCCCAATAACAATAGATTTCCTACCTTCACTCTGCCAAATAAAACCTTACGCTCCATATCCTACTATCACCTTTATCCACCCCCTCTCTCTAGTAACCTCCATATTCCAAACTTTCTCTTCTTTTCATTTACATCCCCAAACTCCAAACTCCAAACTCCAAAGAAACCCCCAATAACAACCATGGCCGCCAACACACTAATGAGCTGTGGCATAGCCACCGCTTTCCCTTCAGTCCTTTCCTCTTCCAAGTCCAAGTTCGCTGGCGCTGTGCCCTTGCCTAGCTTTGGCGCCAATGTTAGCCACCGTGTTAGCATGACGGCCGACTAGATGCCTGGCCAGCCTAGGCCTCCTTATCTTGATGGTTCAGCCCCAGGGTTAGATTTCAAAGTTTAAACAAACAAACAAAAAAAGACTGTCTGTTTCCTTCTTTTTTTCTTACAAGTATGTGTTTTATTATATGGTTGGTTTTCAGTGACTTTGGGTTTGACCCATTGAGACTCGGTGAGGTGCCGGAGAATCTCGAGAGGTATAAGGAATCTGAGATATATCACTGCAGATGGGCTATGCTTGCAGTTGTAAGTGTTTTTTTTTCTGGGGTCAAATTATGGTTTTAGTCCCTCTACTTTAATTTAGAAATGCTTATATTGTTATGCATGTTAAATATGCAGCCTGGTATATTGGTTCCTGAGGCTTTGGGGTTAGGAAACTGGGTAAAGGCTCAAGAATGGGCAGCGATTCCTGGTGGATAGGCCACTTACTTAGGCAACCCGGTTCCATGGGGAACTCTTCCAACAATATTGGTCATTGAGTTCCTCGCCATCGCCTTCGTCGAGCACCAACGTAGCATGGAGAAAGATACCGAGAAGAAGAAGTACCCCGGCGGTGCTTTCGATCCCTTGGGATACTCCAAGGACCCTAAAAAGTTTGAGGAATATAAGGTCAAGGAGATCAAGAATGGTACCAACTTCAAACCCTTTTCTTTCTTTCTTTAAGAGTTTGGTTGTCGTTCAAGTTTGAAACTCTGTCCTGTGTTTAAGATGATTCGAACGATATACATGAATCCGGTCTGACCTAACCCAAACCGAAGACGTTTAGTTTGTTGATCATTTTGTGATTGATCTTTGTTGTTGTTTATAGGTCGTCTGGCGATGTTGGCATTCGTGGGATTCTGTGTTCAACAATCAGCTTACCCTGGAACCGGACCGTTGGAGAACTTGGCAACTCACTTAGCTGACCCATGGCACAACAACATCGGAGACATCATCATCCCCAGATCAATTTCGCCTTGAGATGATGGTGGAACATTTTCAATATGTTGTTCAATTTACCCGTTGTGTAAAACTCCCTATGTAATCCATATGAAATGTAATGAACCATGAACTCTTCATTTATAAAAAACATTCGACACTTATTTGAACAAATGTCAAACATTTATATAAGTTGTCCATGAATCCATTAAACCATAGTGATCTGAGGTTCCAGGAAAAAATGAAGAGAAACAATTTCTTTTGGAACACACTTTGAATTTTATTTCAGAACTGGAGCATGATCATCCAAAACAAGGCACAAATGAAACAACAAAAAATGATAAATTAATGACATAAAATTGTTCCCAAGCATGAGCTCTGAGTTTTAACATAATCATACAGGGACTGATTGAAGGTTGTAGACGACTAAGCCATCTTTCTTCATGGAAGATCCCTAGTTCCTCACGGTTGTCACATTCTTCAAAAGCATCCCTGCAACATCATGAGATATCCTTGCAGCTTCATTCTTCAAGTGATTGATCTTTTCATCTGTTTCGATCTCAAGCCGCTTCACGTTAGCCCCCGAGTCTCCGCTACTCTGTATGATGATCCTCAAACATGGATAAGAATCGGAATTTTAATTGAAGGCTTACAGAAATTATGTAACAATGAGATATTTAAGCACCGGGTAGATTCAATAAAAAGATACATTTTTTGTATCACAATTGTGATAGAAGCAAAAATGGTCAGTTGCTCATATATAGACTTTCAGCACATTGCTGTCACTGAAACAGGCTAGATCACAAAAATCTACGAATTCATACCTCAGCTACCTTCTTCTGAAACTCATACTCCACTTGAGCACGATAGTCAGCAATCTCTTTCTCTGCCTCTTCCTTGGCTTGTCTTAGTCTAGCCATTTTTGCTGAAGAGAAAAAAAAACAGAAGTGAGTCGACATTGAATCCTCCAGAAAAAGCAACGACTACTACTATTAGAAGTTAGAATAGCAACCATGAAGGACAAATAAACTTCTCTTCTATGTTTAATTCACATCTTAGTAACTAGTCCTTAAATGGGAGTAGCCTAACAGCAAACAAAAATTATCATGTATCTTCCACAAAGTCCACACATGCTTGCCAGCGTTTATATGATTACATTGTTTTATCAAGTGAGATAAAGCGTGCAAAAAATGTTCTATAAATCCCGAATGTAGCTTCCAAACAGATAAAGGGAATCACAATAGAAACTGACATCTTATTATTCTTGAACTAAGGTTGCATCAATTCAAAACAATTAAGAAAAATGAATAAGTTTCTCCAAGCGGTGAGAAAAATTTAGAAAATAAGACTAGTGCAACCATTTCTTGCAGCATTGACAATTTGCTGAGCCTCTTGTTCTGCAGTTAGCAGCTGTTGGATTCCGTTTTTCCCCCTGTTGGCTTCCATATTTGCTGAATTTTGTTACAGTTACTCTGAAATTAAGATTTATTTGGGGACAAAAATAGTACTTCAGTAATTGTATAGCTATAAAATGAAGTCACATAATAAACAGAATAAAATCCATTGGAACAACAGAAGACCACCAAATAACATTTACATGCACACACAGACTTTAGTCTTTATAATACCCCGTCCCATACCGACCTATGGACATCCGTAGCTCCAAAGTCACAAATTTCAATTGGCATTTTTAGATCCATACCAAATTTAAATTCAAAGAGACATCTAAGACTCCAAAGATCTTATTTTCATGCCTACCAAAGAATTACATGTGTAATTTAAGGCAGCCATATATGGATTTTCCGTTCTTAAAGACATAAACCCGAGGGCAAGCAATTCAGTCTAAGTCAAGTTCAAAATCCAAATCCTTTGATGCATCAAACTCTTATGACTATTCGATCACCAAGATAATAGAGAACAATGCCACCAATTAGTAACTTACCCATCAAATCTAAGTCCACAAAAGGCAGGAAAAGAATACCCACAAACAGAATTCACTAAAAAAACAAAAATCTAAGTGAACTACAATTACAGATCAACTAAATAGTCAAATCAATGTTTTTCTTCCCTTTTTAGATTTATATAATTTCCAAATCAATTAATACAATGAAGTATTAAGTTAAAAAGTACCGATCTGGAGAGTTTAACAATATCGACATTACGGGAAAAGAGGGAAAAAAACGATTGAAAATATAAGGAAGAAGTAAAGAGAAAGATTGAAAGAGAAGACGTACCCAGGAGAAGCGGTGTTTTCTGATTTGAGATTTAACCAGAAAATTAAGGGGCAATTAAATGATGGCAACCTATTTAAAAGAGAATGACCACTCTACCCTTTTTATCTTTATAGAAAACATAAAATAATTTCCACGTAATATTTATTTAGTTATGATCAAATAGACTTCTAGGTAATATTTGCTTAGTAAAAACCTATCAAGGGGACAAGTTTATATTTGTTTAGTTTAATTGTAAATATTATATTATATTTATATAAATCATACATGTAAAATTTAAAATAAATTAAAAAATATTTATTTATTAAATGCATATTTATCAAATTAATTTAAAATGAGTGTTTCTAATTAACTCAAACCAACTATAAGATGGTTTAATATATTATTTGAATTTGTCACTTTTTATTATAAATGTATTTTTTACAATTTGGTATCTAAAGTTGTCATTTTTATAAAAATGGTATATATGTTTTCTTTGAACAAATTTGATGCCTATATTTATCAAATATTACCTATGTAGTACTTGTATTTGTCAAACATCATACAATATGATCCATATTAAACCTTTAAAAAATAAATATTTTTTTTAAAAAATAAATTACTTATTTATCTTATTTTAAATTATAACAAATTGTAATGTGGAATCCACACTATTTTTTTTAACAAAGTGTAATATTTGTAAAAGTGCTGAACTGAATTATCAAATCTAAAACTTTTGGAAAAAATATATAAAAAAAACACATGTACTACAATCAGGACGAATGTAATTGGAGAGTACGAGAGGCAATTACCCCTAATTTTGATGGTGTAATTATATTTTAGGTCATTGATAATTTTAAAATCATTTTAATTAAGTCTTTGCCCCTCTCAAAATTATCTGATATAATTTATTTTTAAGACTTTATCCGTTTTAAAATTAGTTAAATTAAGCATAAACTCCCCAATTTTCTTGGTTTAATTATTTTTTTAAGACTATAATTTTTAAATTAATTAAATTAAGCATGGACTCTCCAATTTTCCTGGTTTAATTACTTTTTAAGACCTTATAATTTTAAAATTAGAGAAATTAAATTCCAACTCTTTTAATTATATAGTTTAATTAATTTTTAAGAGGTTTTATTTTGATACACAGTCCGTGTAAAATATTTTTACACAACCCTTCTATAAAATCCAAAATCTAAAACCCTAACCCTAACACCCTAGATTCTAAACCCTAAAACTTAAACCCTAAACTCTAATCTTAAACCTTAAATTCTAAACCTTACAACCTAAACCCCTAAACTAAACTCCTAACCCCTAAATTTGAAAAGCACATGTAAATTTAAATTTACACGGATTGTATATCAAACTTTTTCTCGTTTTTAAGATCCTCATGTTTCAATCGTGACTCCGTCACTGACTATATATAAAAAAAACGATAAATTCAGATGCCAAATGACATATATTAAGCCATAAAAGATTGGTTGGATAATAAATTCACGGGCTTTTAGCGAGGGATGCCGGCATGAACTTTCACACGTGAAAAGTTGAATGAGTATTTTGGCATTTTTCTTAGAATAAAAAATAAATAAACCAGATCACAGATTGGAATAGGATACTGCAATTCTTGAAGAAGATGACAAATGCGTAGTTTCTTCATTGTTTAGAGTCAATGAGGCAAAGTTTCACAACTGTAATGGATGTTCGAGTACAGATGCCGACTGATCGGATATCTATTATTTCTTCTAAACATGCATTTGAACGGCCGGTTTGAGAGACTAATGTTTCCCACCATACCATAACCGGGTTTGTGACCGGAGAACTGGCCAACCGAAATACGGCATAAAACCGTTCATGTACCGAGCCGATAAACCCTTGCTTCGGTTGACGTCTTTAACAAAGAAAACTCTGCAAGGGGTTAGCCTTCCACTAGCTTTGCAAGGCATTCCTAATTGAATTTACAGAAAAGTGAAAGCTTCTACAAATATAACATATAATGTGCATCCAGCAAATATAACGAGGAAGAAGAAGAAGACGAAGGAGAATTCAATCGTATACCTATAACAATCGAATATAATGTATTATACAACTGATAAGTTAACAATTGGCTAAGGGTTGCCACAAGACTACTACAATTATGAAGATTGCAGTCATTGGTCTTCAACTTGAACAAAATTGCCATATGCTGCATCAGCTATCTTCTTCATCGATACAAGCTGAATGGGGTAATTCACAGCGTTAGGTAATTATAACAAATCATTGAATGCAGAAACAAGCAAAGATGTTATATACAAGGGGGAAAGGGAACGAAACAGAACACATAAACCTGGTAAAAAATAGCTAAGAAAGTCGAGAATGGCATCCATCAATGTGAAACATGATTGCCTGGCAAAATTCAAAAGCAAATCCAGAAACCATAAAGACAACAATGAAGGGATTCATCGTGCATGCATACTGCATAGACATCTTTGGAAGCATCCTTTCCAACAAGAAAGCATCCGTTCCCATCATAAAGATCACCAGTCAAGTACAACATCAAAACACAACCAGCTTTGAGACACTTCTATGAAAGTTATAATGATAAAATCCAAATCCAAATTGCTGTCTAATGCATATACTTTCAAAAATGTTGCCTAAATTTCACAAACATGAGAAGAATTAGCATTACACTGTTTCCACTTCCCTCTAAACCTATACAATTAGACCAGTACCTGTTATAAAGTAGGTCTTAAAAAAGCCATGGTAAGCCTGTTGGGGGGTTTAAAAAGGCTGGCAAATGTTCAAATCGGAAGCAATACAAGGATAAAATAAATATTTTTCCACAAGACCATTCTCAACTACAAGAGGTGTTATGGCCAAAAATTTCCATCTTTGAACTTCATAATTCTTTGCAACTTATATCTCAAAGACATTAGCTTCTAAAATTTAACTTCATATCTCTGACCTTGTTTGGTCAATCCACTCTCATTTTATCAACAATTCAAGGTTGAGAGTGTACCAAACAGAGCTCAATTTTCACAGATTCGGAATACCGAACTATATGACAAAGTTGAAAATACTAGCATGAGCTTCCACCATACAAGATTATGACCCAAAATCAAACAGCCTATGCCATATCTTTTTAGCAGAATAACTGAAATATGATCACAGAGATTATTAACACAATCTTCATTCAGGGACAAGGCTGAAAGCGTATGATCCATCACTCTATTTGAATGTCTGAGCAAATTAATTAAGCAAAATGTCAAGAAAAAGGAGGTCACTTGACTTGCTGCAATACTTCCAGTTTAAGACAGAAACACAAAGAAATTTGTTAACACTTAAAGACAATTTGTAAATTGCAAAGTTTGAATTATTGAATGAAGAACCTCACAAAGTACAACCTATATACTAAAGGAGACACCAAAATCGATTAAACTCAAAAGCCCAAGTCTAGAAACACCCTAAACCAGCATAAAATCAAAAAACCCATACTAAAAGAACTAATCTTTCAACCAAATTTTCCCGAAAAAAAAAGTAAAAAGGGGGGGGGGGGGAATTTAGATTTTAGAGTTACCTCCACAGCAGAAGCAGCAAATAACAGCAAGAAAGGACCATGAAAACCTCTCTGCAGATCACAATAAAAGTAGCACAACATTCGGAAGAAGCAGATTTGGAGTGGGCAGGTTCTTGGTCATTTAAGAGATTTTGTTGGTCGCTTGGAGTCTTCGGGGAAGAAGAAGAAGATTGTTTCTCCGATTTCATTCGATGGAGGTTCCATTCAAGTTTTCTTAAATAAGCGATTTTGAATGAATCTCTTAGTCTAACCGATGGCCATAGATGCATTTTTCTTACAGTCACACACACACGCAGATTCTTTGTCTTTTGATCGATTGATACGTGAAATTTCAGACAATGAAACAAAAAGAAGGGAAACAGCAAAAACCGGGTTTGACTATTACGGTGAAAAAAATGGGTAAGGATCTCTACTCCCAAAAAATTTCTGTAAGGACTTTTCTAAACGACGCCGTAGGTATTTTATTTTTTGTATTTTCGTTTTATAAAAAAAACTAGGAATTGTTTGGTATAATTATATTTTTGGACCTAAAATTCTTAAAAAAGTTTATGTTAGTCCTTAAACTTTTTCACCTCTTTCTCAAACTTTTATGTTGTTGAATTGAATCATTTGATTGAAAAAATGACAAAATTTTAATTTGACCTCATTTATTTTATTTCTTTTTTAATTTCTTACTTTTTATAATTTTTAATAATTTTATCATTTTAAAAGTAATTTTATATTTACCCAGAAGGACAAAAAATAAGTGGAAACAGTGTCATGCTAATTCTTCTCATGTTTGTGAAATTTAGACAACATTTTTCCACTTCCCTATAAACCTCTACAATTGTCTTCAAAGCTGACTTTAGGAAAGCTTATGACACAGTGGACTGGTCATTCCTAGATCATATCCTCCAGAAGATGGGGTTTAGATCGAGATGGCGTAGGTGAATATCCATGTGTGTTTCGACAGCAAAAATTTCAGTCCTGATTAATGGTGTGCTTACAAATATGTTCTCTATCAAAAGAGGATTGAGGCAGGGGTGCCCTTTATCCCCCTTGCTGTTCAATATTATTGGGGAGAAGATGAGTTCTTTATTCTATAAAGCTGTTAGGCTGGGGATCATTGAGGATGTTGAGGTGGGCTATAATGGCTTTACTATATCCCACCTGCAATTCGCAGATGATTTATTAATAGTGGCTAAGGCTAAGGAGGAGAATGCAAAAAACATCATAAGAATACTTATAATTTTTGAGGTAGCTTCGGGACTAAGTCTAAATTTGAATAAAACCAACATGTTTGGTATAAATGTGGATGAGAATCGCATATGTAGTTGGGCAGCGTCGATTCGATGCAGTGTTGGCCATTTACCTTCAACTTATCTTGGTTTACCATTAGGAGCTCCTAGAAATTCAGTGGCCTTATGGAAGACAATTATGTCGAAATTTGAAGGTTGGAAAGGTAAATTTTTATCAATTGCTAGGAGAATCTGTTTGGTTAAATTAGTATTGTGCAGTCTTCCCATCTATTTTTTGGGAATTTTCCAAATGCTTGTAGCTGTAGCCGAAAGACTCAATAAAAGTATTGCAAAGTTTATTTGGGGTCCAAATGTAGATCGGCCAATTCATTGGATCAAATGGAGTAACTTAATCAGACCCAATGAGTTTGGTGGATTAGGATTTTTTGATCTAAAGTTAAAAAACCGTGCTCTACTCAACAAGGGGTGTAGAGGTTAGTAATGAGCCTGAATGTTTTTGGCGTAAAATCATTGTAGCCAAATACGGCTATTCGGGTAATAGTTTGATGCCTGTAATCTTCCAGAAGTAATCTTTCGTGGGTGTGGAAGAATATCACTCAGCCACTACCAAATCCCATTGACTTGCTCACTAAGAATTTTCGATTCGTTATCGAAGATGGCAGATCGATTAAGTTCTGGGATGATTACTGGACTGAGGTTCCAGCTCTCAAAGTCGTGTTTCCAAGAATCTGCATCATTGCTTAAAAAAAAAAAAAACAGAGATGATTTGTGAATTTGGTACTTACGATTCAGGTGTATGGACTTGGAATATTGAATTAAGAAGGGATCTATTTGTGTGGGATGAGTTTTGTAGCGATCCTCTTTCGAGTGCCTTCGTTAAAAAAAAAAGAGGTTTTAAAGTGTTTAGGGTCTTTTGGGTATTTAAAAATGTCTTCTATTGAGATTTTAGAAGAAAAAAACATATTATTTTAAAAAAGGAGTCGTCACTGGCCACTAAGGTAGGTCGGGCACCATAAAAACCAGAAATTTTAAAAATGTCGGGTTCGGGAGTCAGTTACGGATGGGGAAAGATTAGCACCCCACACCGCTCAAAATTGGTACTTTAATAATTACCGCTTTATTAGTATTAAACTTTCCGGACTAAAGTGACGATTAAATTAAAATTTGGTTATAAGCACGAGTAAATTTTAAAGGCCATGTTATTCGAGAGTAAACCGAAAGACCACCATCACTACGCTTGATACTGGCCATGTTTACGCTCGAATAAAAGGGCACCGCATTTATAATAATATATCCGAAATGCAACTTAAAACATGACAAACATAAATAAATACAATGCGATAAAAATATAAATAAATACTAACATAATAAAATACTAATTTGAAACATACATACGTAAATATTAATCTAACACATAAATAAAAACGAATAAAATACTACTCTAAAATATTCATAAATATTAATCTAATATAATAATTAAGGTAAAATATTTAATACTTATACTTAAAATATCTAGATATATTTAAAGTTAATAGTTTATATATGTTATTATTTAAAAACATATATTTATTTATATTATATATGTAGTAATTAAATAAAATACTATACATACTTTTCAAATGTGCGTAAAAACTTATATAAATATATATATGATATAAAAATATAGAAAATATAAAAACTTATACATAAAATATGGGTTGTAGAGAAAAAAATACATAATAATAAAAATGTAATATTAACATATATATAATATATAAAAATATATTATTTTGTATAAATATATTATATAAACATAATAATAATAATAATGATAATAATAACCATGCTAAAATATGCGAACCAAATAAAAAAACATGAACTAGTGATTAAAATGCATGATGTGATAATTTACATGACATAAATGACAAAAATTAAGGACTAAAATGAACAAAATATGAAACATGAGGAAACATAATGCTTGTTGTCGGGTGATTGTTTGGGCCTGGATCCGGGTTTGGTTTGTATGGGTAAGTGGGTTATTTGTTTGGGTCTAGTTATAGGTCATTACAGTTGCCCATCTTTGCTTGTTGTCGTGTAACGGCAACGAAGCAAAGACTAAGAATGACCCGTTTCATCCGGTCTGGCTAGTTATCTTCCCTTGACATATGTCTTCATTCTTCGGTAGATCTTCTTTCTCTTCGATGCACGTCTTCTTTCTTGTCTTGGTTGATCCACCTTGTCACTCTCGGGGAAGCAAAAATTTTAAAATAGGGGGTTGTCTGTTGGGAAAGAAGAATGAGTGCAACTTGCTACGTCATTGACGACGATAATACCTAAAGAAACTTTGACTCGGCTGCAACACCGATGAAGAGACAAGGTCTACAAAATTCGATCCAGCTGCGACACTAACGAAGAGGCAAGATCGGCAAATGAAAGCGCCAATATCTAATCCAGCTACAACTCTAACGAAGAAGCTTAATTAGTAAATTGAAAACTTCTTATTCTTTCTTTTTTTTCTTTTTTCTTTTTTCTTCTTTTTTCTTTTTGTTTTTTTTTCAAATTCTTTTCTCCATTTTTTTCTTTGCTTCTTTTTTAATAAAAATAAATAGTTGAAAGTTAGTAAATTTCGACCAAGCTACAACACTGACGATGAGGCATGGTCTAAAGTTAGTAATGTGGATTTAGCTACGACACCGACGAAGAGACAGGATCAAGAGTTAGTGAATTTGGTCTAGCTACAACACCGATGAAGAGGTAGAACCGAAAGTTAAATTTTACCAAGCTACAAAAGTGACGAAGAGGCAAGGTCTGGAGATTTGATCTAACTATGACACCGACGAAGAGGCAGGATCGGAGAGTTGTTATTTCACGATCAAGCTACGACTCTGACGAAGAGGGAGGATCAAAAGTTAGTGAATTTGGTCTAGCTACAACACCGACGAAGAGGCAAGACAGAAAGTTAGTGAATTAGGTTCAGTTACAACACCGATGAAGAGGCAGAACCGAAAGTTAAATTTGACCAAGCTACAACAACGACGAAGAGGCAAGGTTTGGAGATTTGATCCAACTACGACACTGATGAAGAGGCAAGATCGGAGAGTTGTTCTTTCAAGATCAAGATACGACTCTGACGAAGAGGCATGATCGGAATTTGGCAAATTTGGTTCAGCTACAGCATCAACGAAGAGGCGAAACCAAAAGTTTATAAAGTTGGATCTATCCACACTATCAACGAAGAGATAAGATCGAACTTTAGCATTTGGATCCTACTACGCCATCAACGGAGAAGCAGAATCGGATGATAGCAATATGGATCATACTACGCCATCAAAGGAGGAGCAGGACTGGATTTCAGCAACTTGGAATTAGTTTTACCATCAACAGTAGGGCTAGATCGAACAACAGCAACTTGGATCTTACTACACCATCAATGGAGGAGCAAGTTCGGCGAATGATAGCAACTTGGAATCATCTACACCATCAAGGGTAAGACAAGATCAGATGATGAAAGTTGACTTTTTTGTTTTTTTTATTTTTTGAACCTTTTTTCGATCTTTTTCTCTCGAACTTTTTTTAAACTTTCTTTCTTTTTCCAATTTTTTTCTTGTAACTAAAAAAAGTAAATTCCAAGGAAAATTTTGGTCTAGCTGCAACACTGTCGAAGAGGCAAGACCTGGGTAAGATTTGATATGCTACACCACTGACGGAGAGACTAGATCGGTAAAATATGAGATTCACTACACCACCGATGAAGAAATAGGATCTGGATGGAACATTTGATCTGCAACACCACCGACAGAGACAAGATATAGATAGGTTTGATCTGCTATACCACTGACGGGGAGACTAGACCAGCAAAATATGGATCCCCACCACTGACGGAGGCTTGATTTGTAAGATTTTGAATTGTTGTGCTATTGACAGCGAGACTATGTCTAGAAAAAATTGATCTGCTTCTCTATCGACGAAGGGTAAGATCTGGAAAGAATTTCGGTTAGCAATAGTAAAATTTGGGAAAATGTTGACGTCCGTCACACCATCGTCGGAGGAATAAAATCCTACAAAGGAAAAATATTTGTCACTAATTGTTCAAAGATCTTGCCGCTAATACCTTTTATTTAGATATTTCAACATCCCTTTTTTGTGTGTGTGCTTAGCCTCCTCTAAGACTAAGGTTGACCATCGTAATTGCCCTCATGTTAAGGATGTTAAATCTCTCATTCGAATCTGTTTGTATATACAAGCAAAAATGCATGAATTTTATGCCTAAATGCATGTGTCTATCCTAAATGCAAGGTGACTTTAGTGTATACACTGAATCTAGATGTATGATAGATGAATGCAACTAAATACATGAATGTGATATGATTTCTGGCACTCAATGGGATGCCCTTGACTCCTCACTAGTCCTGTCAAGATCTTGGTCTTTTGTATGTAGCGGTGCCCCAACCTGTTCTTGGGTTCGATCACCTTTCTTTGTATCTTTCATCTGGGTGCATGCCCCAACATTTTGTTCGTTCTATGTCATCGTCTGAAACTGCTCCAAAACTTTAGGGTGATGTTATTTATGCATTTTGGATGTTCAAGACTGAGATACGAACAAAATATACTTGCATTGCAACTTATAGTTTTGATCCCTTACAAAATATTCTCACTACCATTGTACTTAAGTCAGTGAGATTGGTTTACCAAAAACATTACTCTGAAAGTGATAAAAACTACAAGGGGACCTACTATGGTCAAGACAATACAATATTTAATCTGGATAAACATGGTCCAATTCAAAAACATATCCGACACACCCCGAATTGGCATCTTCATGCTTCGGTAAAGGATCTTTGCTTGTAGCCGTTCCTGCTGAGTCATCAAAGCTTACCACCCTAAGCTTAATGAATTTTCCACCAAATTTTTGAAACCAAAGCAGTTTTCAATCGTGTGGCCAACTTGTCCCGCGTGATAATTGCATTTTGCATTTGCATCATACCATTTTGGGAAGAGAGGTTGTACCGGATCAGAGTAAAAAGGTGCTACCATATGTATATCGTACAACTATTTGTACAATTCTCCATAAGAAACTGATAACGGAGTAAATTCTATGTTTTCAGTATTCTTCTTTTGACCAGAAACCTGGCTTGAGAAACCGTAAGCACTTGTAGCTTTGGGTTGTATCACCGTCACCGGCTTTGAATATCCCACATTAAAAATTCTAGAAGAGTTCACTTCATTGTCCTTTTTTGCATACGAAGGCTTCTTATGAGACGAACTTCCACCAACATCGATCTTTCCACTCTTAACAGCATTTTCAATGAGCTCACCAGACAACACTAGATCGGCAAAGTTGGTAGTTGCATTACCTATAACACGGTCTAAGATAAGACCCTCCAGAGTCTGGATGAATATGACTACTGTTTCTTTCTCACTAGGAGAGGGTTGGACTTGTACAGCTATGTCTCTCCAACATTGTGCGTACTGTCTGAAGCTTTCATTAGACCTCTTCTTCATGTTTTGCAGAGTCCAACGATCATGTACCATATTATTGATGTGTCGGTACTGCTCCAGAAAGGCTCTAGCCAAGTCTTTCCATGATTTTATCTGATGGCGGCTCAACTGATTATACCATTGGGCAGCAAATCCTGGTAGACTGTCCTGAAAACAATGTATTAATAGCTTGTCGTCTCTTCCATATCCTGTCATCCTCTGACAAAACATAGTGAGGTGAGCACGAGGGCAACTGGTTCCATCATACTTTTCAAACTTTGGGATCTTGAATTTTGGAGGTAATACCAAATATGGGATAAAACTGAGTTCACTAGCATCGAATCCACTGAAGGTATCATCTATCTCCATGGCTTGTATTTTTTCTTCGAGTCGTTTGCAACGCTTTTCGATCTCTTTTGACGACTCATTTCTTGATTTCTTAGATTCACTCAACTGATCCATCTCGGAGACAAAATTTTTCAGCCTGATTGCCCTCTAGCTTAGCTTCTGATGCGGCAGGCAAATTTGCCGGGATAGGGGCGCTGGCCTAAAATGGTTGAGATTTTTCCATAGAAATTACCACTCGAGGGTTGGTTTGATTTTTAGCTTGAGTAGGGGTGAACCCTGGAGGATACATAAAATCTTTATTTTCCTCACCGATACCTACCCCAAGGCCAATAGCAGAGGCCTCTCCTTGTTCAGGAAACTTGCATCTGAGCATCTGTGCCAATTTACCGAGTATGCCTTGTTGAGATTTCGCATATTGATCCCTTAACTCTTGCTGGGCTTTGGCTAATTGGTCCTCTAGTTTTTGGGTTAAATTCGCTTGCAAAGTCTTCTAGTTCTGCTCAATCCTATCCAGTCTGTCTTCATTTGCCATCTTTGTCTTATTTCTTGTTCTGTATAGATGTTGAATGGATTGATCTTTCGTTTTTCCCAGTATTGCTGTCATAGGGCATCCCGAAGATCAGTCTCAAAATGAATGCATGTAAAAAACAAAGTATATGTCTTATATGCGAATGCACCAATGCAAAAATCAAAATGTCATGATATACAATACAGTGAATGCCAAAATAAACAGATATGATATGATCACAAAAATGGGTCAATTTGAAATTAAAATAATCAAATGAATAAATTAAAGTAAATAGGGTAAAAATGAAATATTTCTGCTCGGGCAAACCACTTGAACTAACGCCTTTATGTCATGCAATGCTAATGCAACAAAAGTATGTGTAAAGTAAAAATAAAATAAAACAAAAAAGAAATGAGTTAGTACCGAATAAACTCAATAAATACATAAATAAAAAGCGAAGTAGATAAGGCAACAAGCAGAGCAATCCTATTTATCCCATCTAAAATACCTAAGTTATCTGCATGGCTCTAAAAGGGTGAGCTTTCTATATTCTTTACATGCAGTTTTGGTGCTAAGAGGTACCCGAATTATCCTTGTTGTCCTCTACTAAGAGTAGCAAGGCCCCCAGTCATCACCCATTATAGGCTCCTTTCAATCGGGTTCTACTCAGGGGGACCCATTCGCTTATACCCATACGAAGGAACGATATCCTCACGAAAGCATAAGGTACTCGAGCCCTGAAGGTACTTTCTAGGCCAATACAGAGGAACGATATCCACACGAAAGCACTAGCGTTTTCCCCCACTTAAAAGGACGGGTTTATATGCCAAATTTTAAATATGTTAAAATAAACGCGCAATTATAACCAAATGTTAATTTAATAGTCACTTTAATCCAGAATTTCCAATATTAGTAAAGCGATAATTAAAAAGCTCGACTCTCTTTTATTTTTGAAAACTAAAAAAATGTCCTCAGTGGAGTCGCCATCTGTAGCGATCCTTTTTCGCTAAAAACGAGGTTTTAAGGTGTTTGGGGTCTTTTGGGTATACAAAAATGTCTTCCATTGGGGATTTAGAAAAAAAAGCGTATTATTTTAAAAATGGAGTCGCCACTGGCCACTAAGATAGGCCGGGCACCATAAAAACCAGAGATTTTAAAAATGTCGAGTTCGGGAGTCGGTTATGGATGGGGAAGGATTAGCACCCCCACACCGCCCAAAATTAGTACTTTAATAATTACCGCTTTAGTAATATTAAACTTTCCGGATTAAAGTGACGATTAAATTAAAATTTGGTTATAAGCATGAGTAGATTTTAAAGGCCCTATTACTCGAGAGTAAACCGAAAGACCACCATCACTACGCTTGATATTGGCCATGTTTTGCTCGAATAAAAGGGCACCACATTGACAATAATATATCTGAAATGTAACTTAAAACATGACAAACATAAATAAATACAATGCGATAAAAATATAAATAAATACTAACATAATAAAATACTAATCTAACATAAATAAAATACTAATCCGAAACATTCATAAATATTAATCTAACACATAAATAAAAACGAATAAAATACTACTCTAAAACATTCATAAATATTAATCTAATATAATAATTAAGGTAAAATATTTAATACTTATACTTAAAATATCTAGATATATTTAAAGTTAATAGTTTATATATGTTATTATTTTTAAAAAAAGGTATTTATTTATATTATATATGTAGTAATTAAATAAAATACTATACATGTTTTTCAAATGTGAGTAAAAACTTATATAAATATATATGATATAAAAATATAGAAAATATAAAAAGTTATACATAAAATATGGGTTGTAGAGAAAAAAATACATAATAATAAAAATGTAATATTAACATATATATAATATATAAAAATAGATTATTTTGTATAAATATAATATATACACATAATAATAATAATGATAATAATAATAATAATAACCATGCTAAAATATGTGAACCAAATAAAAAAACATGAACTAGTGATTAAAATGCATGATGTGATAATTTACATGGCATAAATGACAAAAATTAAGGACTAAAATGAACAAAATATGAAACATGAGGAAACAAACTTAAATTTATAGAAATAATGTGCTGGAAATTATAAAATGTAATGCAATGACTAAAATGAAACAACAGAGAAATTAAAAGCTACAAAAAAACATAAGAAAAACCGTACTAAATGCGCATAAAAAGCATAAGGACTAAATATAGAATTAACCCATGGACAAAATACAGGCGAGATGAAAGATAAAGGACTCAGTGTGTAATTTTCCCATTGAAGGACACGCGGATCCTTCCCCGGGTTCGGGTCACCGCATCGGGTTGGAGCCTAAAATGGCGTCGTTTTGATTGTTGGGTTTTAAAACAAAATAAAGGTTTATTTTTCAGAAAAAAACTTTGATACACAGGCCGTGTAAACTTTAGTTTACACGTGCCTTTTAGTTTTATGGGTTAGGGTTTTAGTTTAGGGTTTAAGGTTTAGGGGTTTAGGTTGTTGGGTTTAGAATTCAAGGTTAATGTTTAGAATTTAGTGTATGGGTTTAAGGTTTAGGGTTTAGTTTTTTAGGGTTAGGGTTAAGAATTTAGGATTTTGGTTTTTATAGTGTAAATACACAAGCTTGTGTAAAATTAATTTTACACAGCCTGTGTATCAAAGTTTTACCCTTATTTTTCATTCGAATTCAGATTTTATAAAAAAAACCTAATACTAAACCCTAAAAACTAAAACGCTCAGCCTCATCTCCCTCTCTCAGCAGTCTGTGTCGCTCTCAGCCTCGGCCGAACGCCGCTCACCGGCCGCAAAGGGCTTCACGGCGAAGAACAGCGGCGGCAGGTAAGCCCTCTGATACTTCCTATTTTTTGTTTTTTATTTATTCGAAATAAAAGAAAAAATCAAAATAGTTTTGATTTCGAATAAAAGAAGAAAGATTTTCCCTTTTGATTTTGATTTTTTTTTTTACAAAAGTTCCCCTTGTACAAGTTTTTTTGAATCTGAAAACAACCCATTTCTCTCTGATTTTTTTTTCGATACATATTTGGTTCGGTTATTATATAACCGATCTAAATATTAACCCCTAAATTTTTTATTATGGCGGATCTATTGATTGATGGGATATTCGAATTTTGGGGGTTTTGGTGAAGGTTTCAGTAGATTTGGTTGATAAGGTATGGGTCTGGTCAGATTAAGTTTAGGTTTAGGGTTAGGGTTAGAAATTAGGTTAATGTTTGTTTTTAGGGATTTAGGGTTTATAGATTTTAGGATAAATTTTGATGGTTCGAATTAAGTTAGCGTTTCTGAGAATTAGGTTTTTATTTTGGGTCAGGTAATTGTTTGGGTCTGGATTCAGGTTGAATTTGTATGGGCAAGTGGGTTATTTGTTTGGGTCTGGTTACGGGTCATTACAAGTTTCATTGCATTTTGGATCGTGCCTCAAATGGGAATAGGGGAGAAGACTGCTTGAAATGGATTGGCTCTTCGCGTGGGTGGTACAAAGCTAAAGATTACTGTGCCTTGGCCTCGGGTATCGACCAAAACCCAAAGAGAATTTGGAAGCTTGTTTGGCAGAACCTTGCACCCCCGAAGGTTGGAGTTTTCTTATGGAGAGCAGTCCAAAATAGAATCGCAAGATTCCCGGGGAAAAAATAGAGATGTCTCCTACGTTACCCATAATATGTGGAAGTAACATTAGGGGAACTTGCTAAGCGTGAGGTTTCAGGCTTGGGCGATTGTTTGTGTGTTTTCTGTGCTAAGAAGATGGAAACGGTAGATCATCTTTTTAGTCAATGTGAGATAACTTGGAAAGCATGGCAGAAGTGGTGTGCTATATGGAGTATCTCGTTGATCATGCCAGAAAATGTAAAGATACTTATGCTCATTTGGGAAAATCAACCTATTAAAACTCCCATAAAACCAATTTGGAATATTTCTTTTTTCGGATTTGTTTGGTCCTTTTGGATATGCAGGAATGAGATACTTTACAATAAAAAGGTGTTGAATGGCGACTATTTATTTGATACAGCTGTTTTGAGAATTGGCTACTGGTGTAAATGTAAATGGCTGGGTATGTTTCCTTCAATTTTAGATTTCATTCGACATCCTAATTTGTGTGGTCTGCAGATTGCTAAGCTACAAAGGCCTACTCCCGGTTCATGGGTACCCCCTCCGATCGGGTCCTTGAAATTTAATGTAGATGCTTCGGTTAATGGCAATTATAAGTTTGGTGGCATTGGAGGCATTCTTAGAGATCACAACGAAAATCATTTGGTAAGATTTTCAAAACACATTGGTCTGATTGATCCGACTGGGGCTGAATTGGCTGCTGTTTTAGAAGCATGTTTAATTTTCGATACTTCTAAATGGAACAAGGACTTACCCTTGATCATAGAATCTGATTATTTGATGGTGATCAAATGGATCAAAAACAATGGAGATGTTCCAGCTGTGTTTGCGGATGATGTTCAAAAGTGCAGGGTTCTCTGTGCTAATCCACCATGGCAAATTTCCTTTGCCTATAGAGAATCAAATTGCCTAGCGCATAATCTTGCTAGGGAAGCTCTGATTAGGTCAGGTGATCTGGTGTGGGTTGAGGAGTAAATACATTTTGCTGATGATATCTGCTATTACAGTCCTTTGTATTGGGGGTTGATATGTAATGCAGTAGGATGTAATTGTGTATCTCGAAACGTTGATGATGGGTTTGTTTGTAATGTTCCTAGTGTATCGATCAATAAAATTGAGCACTCTTTTCCCCCTACTTAGGATTAGAGGGAGTTTTAATGAGGCCTTCACTTTTTTTAAAAAAAGTTTGCATTAATAAAAGATAAAATAATTGACATTAACAAAATAAATATGTTACTTTTTTCATCAATTAGTTTAATTTGTTAAAAATAATTTTCAAAAGCAGAAAGATACGAAAAAAACTTAAAGATTAAAATGACTTTTTTTCTGAAAAAATTGAGTGTTAGAAATGCCATTCAGCCTTTATTGAAAATAGGTTTAATGTATGTTTTAATCCCTAAATCGATTGGGTTTTATTTTGATACACAGTCAGTATAAAATATTTTTACACAACTATTCTATAATCTATAACCCTAATCCTAACACCCTAAATTCTAAACCCTAAAGCCTAAATTCTAATCCTAAACCTTAAATTCTAAACCTTACAACCTAAACCCTAAATTAAGTCTCTAACCCCTAAATTTGAAAAACACGTGTAAACTTTAATTTACACGGACTGTGTATCAAAGTTTTTCTCAAATCAATTACTACTTGACACATGAGGTTCATGTCATCATGTGTGTTAAATTAAGGGTAAGCTATTACAGTTATCATTTTTGTTTCATAGGTGTTTATTTTTGTTCGCCGATTCTAAAAATACAATATTTTGGTCATTTATGTATTGTTTTATAACGTTTTGGTAACTTCTGTTATTATTTATAATGTTTTGGTCACTGAAACATTAAATGTTGTTGCTTTTAATTTAAAACTAGATATTAAATTCAAAAACCGGCTGATTTCTAAATAAAATTATAAAAATATATAAACTTGATTTCTTATTGATTAATTGATTTTCTATTGAGCTACCTATTGTTTGATTCTTACATACTGAATTTGATTGATCCTTTATTTGTAGTCGATCAATTTAGTCGAATAGTTAAGCTCGATTCTTATTTCTTGAATAAAATTGTATTGAAACCTCGATTTTAAAACAAATAATTTATATACTCGTCTTTAAAAGATAAAACCTAATTAATTCATATTCAAAAAAAATAATACCTAATTATTCAAAATTTAAATCCAAATATCCGAATTCTACAAAGTAAAATGGAATTTTTCCATAAATATTGCTTTAAGGTTTTTTTTTCTTCAAAATATGGCCATTCACATTTTAATTTCCGAAATATTGCATTTGCTACAGTACCCCTAAAGTCGGATTCAACAGAATCCGACTTTAAACATTAAATTTCAAAAACACCCTTAAAGATGGGTTCAGGAGGATCCGACTTAAAGCAAATTTTAGAGGTTTTTTGGGAAAACACTGTTCAAAGTCGGATTCTGTTGAATCCGACTTCTGGGGTACTATAGCAAATGCAATATTTCGGGAATTAAAATGAGAATGACCATATTTTGGGGAAAAAACCTAAAGCTATATTTGAGTAAAAATTCTAAGTAAAATTGCAAAATTGTATCTAAATTCTACAAGCATAGCTGCTAATACATGTGAATGTGAATGTGAATGTGAATGTAGTATCTGCTGTATTTCTGAATACATCATACGCAGCAAATGATATACTAAATATTCAGATTAAAAAGATGGATTATAAATTTCTTACATTCTCAAACTTCTTGATTTCTAAACCCTTTGCTCCCCCTGTAAACTAAAAAAGAAAAGGGTGGAAATTCCAAACAACTGAAGATTGAATTAGCTCTCATGAATATGCATATCCGAATTGCAACTGCTGAACTATCAGGACATCGGGATGGAAGAAATCAAGTCCGGTCCTCGACATCTCCGGCACGTTCGGTGAAGGAAGGAGATGGAACGGAGCAGGGGTGAGAACGGAAGAGAAAGTGTCGAGGAGGAAGAAGAAGATGGTAGTGATGGGTACCATTTTTACCAAACTTGGTTTTAGTGAAATGGTTTTCAAGAAATTGATTTCTCTATCTAGCTTTCATGTTCTGTTTTTCTTGTAGGTCCTTGGAAGTGGCAGTTTTGTAAAATAATGTTTATTTATTAAGTGTATGTTATTTTTTGTTATATTTAATCATCATATGCGTAAATAATCCATCTATTATATTGTAATAATAATTTTGATTGAATTTCGTGTAATTTAATCTAGTGACAAGATCCAGTTGACAAAAAAGTTTTGAGCCAAAATCATATTTGAACCATTTTCACACATTTTTTATGGGATAATATATGTTTACATTATGTAAGAGTTTTAAAGTTTTTACATATTTTTTAGATCGTTGGATGAGTGAAATGAATTACTGAGATTAACAGTAAGATATGTGAAGATTATCACTTGAAAAAAATAAAAAATTAATTTCAGCCATCAATTCTACTTATCTAACGATTCAAAAAATATGTAAATAGATGAACAAATGAATCAGCTGTGGAAATTTATTGATGAAAGAAGGGAAATAAGTGCATCGTTTGAATATCTATACAAATAGGGACCGAAATGAATATAATAACTCTTGCACTTATTCCACACCACTGTTATCTCTGAAAATTAATATTGGTCTCAGAAATAATATTTATCTTAAAAGATTTAAATTCGAATACTTTTATCTCTATTATGTATGTGATTGCTTGTTGCACCGGGGAAAAGGATGGTGGGGGTCCAACTGCCGAGCACATAATGTGCAAG
The DNA here is from genome assembly GCA_019671005.1 of Hibiscus mutabilis. NCBI lineage: Eukaryota > Viridiplantae > Streptophyta > Magnoliopsida > Malvales > Malvaceae > Hibiscus > Hibiscus mutabilis. Next base: position 4,662,270 of record CM033743.1, read on the forward strand.
GGACAAATTTCGTGTTGGGATAAGTTGGGGAATAATAATGCAAATGGAACGGGAGTGTAGTTTCTAGTTTTATAACCTATCCAATCAACCTCCAGTACTCTTCATATGAAGATGCCAAGAAACTTCACCAAGATATTTATTTTTTAATATAATGGACTCGCATTATTAGAGGTGTTAAAAAAGGGTGGGCGAATTTGAATTTTTAATATTAAAGTTTGAAATTGATTGATACTTAAAACGATATTAATTCTTTTGTTTGAGTCTTTATTTTTATTTAATATGTTTATTCGAATCCTCTACATTATGTTTTTTAATTAAAAGGGATATTTTGATTTTTGGACAAGTATACGGTTGTTAAATGGGACAACTTTAATAGGTTAACCGTCTTTTCTAGGGCATTAACGGTAGATGATTTGGTTGGTCTAACCTTAGCTAATAAAGCTGTGTTGGGTCGGGCTTTTGTTCAGTTAATAAAGCCAACAATTGCTTTATTTATAATCTAATTATTAATTACAATTTCGATTGAATTTTAATTTGATTATTGCTTTTTATTTTCTAATAACCTATAAGTAGCGACTTTAAGTGTATTTATTGTTTAAAGGGTAAAACTTTGATACACATGCATGTGTAAATTTTACACATGCCTGTATATTTACACTATAAAAACTTAAATTATAAATTCCTAACTCTAATCCTAAAAACTAAACTCTAAACTTTAAACCTTATACACTAAATTCTAAACACTAACCTTGAATTTTAAACTGTACAACCTAAACTCTTAAACTTTAAACTCTAAACTAAAACTCTAACCCCTAAAACTAAAAGGCACGTGTAAACTTGCGTGAGAGTTTTTTCCTCTTTTAAATATGTGCATTTCTACAATTTTAAGTATGAAAGGGTCTTACTCTTACCTAATTTAAACATAATATACGGAAAATCGGAAATAAAATAAGAACATAATTTATAAATAAAAATTGTGTGTATATAGATTGATTCAGACAATGTTTTAACACTTGTTCAATTGATTTTTCGGCATAAAAAACATGTTACTTTGAGTTATATTTTAATGTGAAAAGTGTTAATCAATGTCAAATAAAGGGTTAAACATTCACATTTGTTTTCTATATTTTATTTATTTTTACAAATTATAATTTTAAAAACTATTATTTAAATTTATTTTTTTAAATAATTTTTTTAAAAAAGAATACTCTCTATGTCCTAATAAGATTGTCACTTTTATGTTTTAAAATTATTCTACTCAAATTGTCACTTTAAAAAATTCAACCAACTTTTATAAGATAAAATTACTTTTTTATCATCTTTTAATTTCCCAACAAAAACAAAAATTAATTTTTAAGGGTAAACTTGACGTTTAAATTATCTTACACCACACAACTTTTTCTTCTTACAACTCCGTAAAAAGTCCACATGTGACACATTAAGTGGGACGGATAGAGTATTTTCTTTTTGAAAAATTTTACATTATCATCATCTTTAAAAGATAGCATCTCAAAAATTTAATTTTCAAAATTTTAAATCATTGTTAACAATCTCTAGAACAAATAGTTAAAATGTCTCGGTTGACACTTTCTTTCCTCTAAATTGTGGGTTCAATACTTATTATGAGCAAATTCTCATTTCCCCTTCCTCTAGGTAGGAACTATTCAAAATTCAAAATCTTTTTTTACCGGGAAATCTAGATTATTATATATAATAGTCTTATACATTAACTATAGAGTTTAACTCTAAAATTAAAAAAAAAAATCCCCGTTAGCGCATATAAATATATCAAATATTAATTAAATACTTAACAAGGTTTTAATTTTTACCCTTGTCTCTAAAACTAAAAAATTATGGTCTTAATTTACCAAATGATTATCCAACATTTACTTGCAGTTCCAACAAATGAAGCAGAAATGTAAATTTTACAAGCATATCTACTCATAATCTGCAACATTTCTCAATACATCATATGCAGCTATGATATACTAATATTTACTTTTCTTTTTCAATAAAAAAAAAAGATGGATTAATCAACACAAATATTATAAAAAATTACATTCTGAAGCTTTTTTATTTGTAAACCCCTTGCTCGCCCCTGTAAAAAAATCCAAACTACTGAAGATTGAGTTACCTCTCATGAAAGTGCATATTCCAGTTGCAGCAACCGAGTTGTTGGGTATTCAAGACGGAAGAATTCGAACCCAGACCTCAACATCGCAGTCGAATTTCGAGGAGATCGGGGATGAGATAAAGCAGTGGTGAGAACCGAAGAGAAAGCGTCGAGGAAGAAGAAGAAGATGGTAGTGATAGGTACCATTTTGCAAAGTTGGGACTAGTAAAATGGTTTTAACATGTCACTTTTCTCTCTACATTGTAATGGTATGCTATTTGCGTTTCTTGTAGGGCCTTGGAAATTATACTTGTGTAAATTAGATTAGACTTGTAAAATACGAGTAGTTTAGGAGTAATTATACATGTATAATATTTTTTTGCAAATTATATTTTTTAATAGTCTAAAGGTGATTACAAGGTAATATCTATTCATATATGCAAATTACATTCTTTAATGTGTGAGAATTTGTGTAATTACATGGTAATTGAACCCAATGAGTGTTTCAGTAGAAAAACATGATGATGTTCATCCTAGGAGATTTGGGTTCAAACAAATTTGTCTGCAAAGTGTGTCATATCAAATGGTAAAAAAAGGATTAACAAATACTATTGTTATAGTAATGCAAACTAATCTATTATAATAGTGTCGATTTTTAGTTTAGTAATAGAATCGATACACACCTAAAAATTTAGTGGTATTTACCCTTATATCTACTATACACACATAATCAATGACTTAATTATTACTAATAATAATATAATAAATATTTTGATTGAATTTAATGTCATTATCGCCAATAACACCAATTATAGTTTACAAAAAGAATGAAATACTTTAAAATTTTAAATTAAAAGATGTGGTAAATAGTAAATAAGAGTGTAGAATCATTAATGGAGGTAAATTACATTTTTGTAGAGAAATGTGTTTGGATATCCATTTGGTTGTAAGATTTTTATATATCATCGATTTATTTTTTTAAAAAAAATCATATTTTTTTGGGTATAATTTTTTTTCATATATCATCGATTTATTACTTTTGTTTGTAAGATTTTTAAAAACAGTTTTAGTAAATCTTTTGGTATTTTGTATTTGTTAATTCATGTTTAAAGTACGTTTTCTTTCACTATTCTTCTGCTTAAATAAAAAAATTAGCTCTTAAATTATATCTTTTGTTTACTTTTAGCCCTTAAGTTATTTTTTGGTCAAAATAAGTCCATAAACTATTATTTCTAGTCACTTTAAGTCTAATAGTTATCTAAGTAAAAAAAAATTATTTCAGCCAATAAGATGTTGACACATCACAAAAATTGTTTGACCAATAGATAGTTTAAGGACTAAAAGAAAAAATGACATAGTTTAGGTTCTTATTTTGACCAAAAAATAGTTTAGGGACTTAAAGTTATAAAAAATGATAGTTTAAGGGCTAAAAGCAAAAAAAGACATAGTTTAATGGCTGATTTTTCATTTAAGCCCTAATATTTTATTTAAAATTTAAACATTACTGATTTTATTTTTATTTTGTTATATACATGTCTATCTTACTATTCATGTTCAAGGTTCAAGGCAGCCTCTCTCAATAATGTCGTCTCAAAAGTTCGAATTTATGTTCTCTTTTAGGAGTACAATGTGCTTTACTAATGCACCCAACACTTGTTGATACATTATTGTTGTTTTTATTAAAAAGGCATAATGCTAAAAAAATTATCTAACGTTTGACTGAATAGTCACTTTGACCCCTATTTTTTTTAAAGTAACACTCAACGTTTTATTTTACGTTAGCATGACCTCTCTACAGATTAGTCAACTAACGTTAAATGGCTTGTACGTGACAAACTTACATGACATTATTATATAAACAAAAATGTTGACTTGAAAAAATGTTACATCAGTCATGAATAATTTTATAAAATTATATAAGATATAAATTATTTTTCGCTGAAATATTACTCTATTAAATTATTTTAAATTATTTATCGTTGGTTAATTAATAATTTTATCCGTATTCCTGTTTAAAAGATAACCCATCTTTATCTTGGAGGGTCTCCGCTCTCCGGCAACTAATTTAGAGAAAAGTTTAGACAAAATGATGGGGGTGATTGAATTGGGTTGCTTAGCGCAATGGGCAACATGATGCAGTGCCTGGTGAGGGTCCTAGTGGTCTGCCCAGGACATTATTGTGCAAGGGAAGGGACAAATTTTGTGCTGGAATAATGTTGGAAACCAATGGGTAGTTTCTAGTTTCTACCCAAACCGTTGTGTCAATGTCATGTCTTTGTATTATGATTGGTCACAAAATTCCATCTACAAGAAAATTTCGCATCGGAGGCTAAATATTTGATATATTGTAATTGTAAAAAAATATAAAAACATATTTATTTTTAAGTTAAATTTTAAAATTTTAAAATTGTAACCATGGACTTTTAATTCTATATCCCAGATTCTAACATTTGACCCTAAATTTGAACCCTTAAATAATAAATTTTAAATTTTTAAATAATTTTACTTGTAGAAATTTTGTTTATCATCGAATCCAATAATGTATAGAGTGTATAGGATAATAATTATGACATAAAATGGTAAAATATTTATTTTATTTTTGAAATGGTAGGTGTGGAGGATTATTAGATGTGAGGGAGAAATTATATTGTGGACCATTCCCACTACGTCATTTATGAGACAAACTAATAAAATACATATATTTTATTAATTTTTCTATCCCATTTTTTTACTTGGTGAATCTTCACTCATATTTACTGTAAATCAAATTTAAAAATAGTTTTTACCAAGTGAATCTTCACTTGGTAAAAATATGACATAAAAAATTAATAAAATTGATACATTTTATTAGTTGATTTTTTAAATGACGTGGTGTGAAAGACTCATGATATAATTTTTCGGTGCAAGGGGTTTATAAGTTAAGTTAGGGTCGGACTTTAAATCTACAATTTTAGGCCGTGTTGAGTCTTCTGTTCAAGCCTGTTATTGTTGTTAGTGTAAAAATCAGTTCAGTCCAATAAAAAAAGCTGAGCCAAGCCCAACCATGCTAAAAGGGTTTATTGGTGAATTAATCTCCATTGGACTTTAACTGGATCATAAGTTAAGATACCATAATTTTAATTAATATTGTAGAAAATATATGCATACCCCTCTGAAAAGTTAAGCTTCACATTAGACCAAAAACAAATTAATAATTCGATCCTATACATGGAAATGGAATATATTTTATGGCCAGTTTACTTCTTGGTGAAATGATTAATCATTGCAATTGACAATAGATTTCTTAAAACAAATTCAAAAAATATATTAATGATAATGATAATATGTCAATATGTGATTATTATCAAGTAATTTGTCTTTCATTTGGACCACCACATTTATTTTGGATTACCTTTCAGATTTCTTATGATAAGCTCCCCTAGCCCTAGCCCTAGCCCTAACCCTACATTCTCAAACTTTAACCCTACATCTTCAAATCCTCTAAAATTTTAAAATGTCCAGTATTTGAATCGATGTTAATGCTTGATTTAGAGATTTATTGGGCTTTTTTTTTTAAGAAATGAAACTTTGTTTTTTTAGAAAAAATATTATTTTATGTTTTTTATTAAAAAATTAAAAGGAAACAACAAAAAATTAATTTAATTTAATATTTTTTATATTTTAAATTTTTATGATTTGTATAATTTTTTTATATAATTTTGTAGATTTTTTAAGATTTTTTTAAAAAAATGATTTTGATGACATGACACATCCAGAGCATGTCACATATCCTTCTATCTTTGACCGTTAGAGGGTATTGACGGTCAATGTAACGGAGGGACTAAATTGGGTATAATTTGAATTTTGAGGGCTAAATTAGGTGACAATTTTTCATAAGAGCTTAATTGGTTTTTTGAGTTTGCGTTGAGGGCCAATTTGGCCATTGAGCCTATATAGATTATTATTTGATGCACTGTTAATGTAAAAAAATTACATAGGCATACTCATTACTTGTTTAACTTTAAAATTTATATACCTAATCCCAAATCCTAAACTATTAATTATAACAATAAACCCTAAAATTTAAACTCTTAATCCATAAACTAAATCCATAAACTCTAAAATAACCTCACTTGTGACTTGTGAAATAATTTTAGGGTAAACTGCATAAATGGTCACCAAACTTTTAAGACAGATTCATTTTGGTCATCGTACTTTTAAAATATTCGATAAGGTCACCCAACTTTTAGTTCGATTTCAATATAGTCACCGGACTTTTAGGGCGGATTCATTTTGGTCACCGTACTTTTAAAATATTCAATAAGGTCACCAAACTTTTAGTTCAATTTCAATATAGTCACGAACTTTTAGTTCACTTTCAATATGGTCCATTCCATTACCTTCCGTTAAAAGATGACGCTATTTTTTGTTTTCCTTAATAAAAAATGGGTAAACTACACCAATCACCGCTCAACATTCTTCTCACTCCTATTTTGGTCACTAGAGTTAAAAAAATTCAATTTAATAACTTAACTTTCAAATTGTTTATATTTTGGCCACTCTCAAACGACATGTTGATACAAATAGAAAAAATCGATTAATCCTTAAGAGATTTATTTTGGTTAATTGGTAAATTTAGATTATTAAATTCTTGATTTTATATTGTATTAATTAAATTAGATAATCGATTAACGAGTTCACTGGAATATTTGATTCTGGAAATGATTATTTACTTTGTTTATTAGAATATCAAATATGATAATATGATAAATTTAATAAATTTTCGGTTGTGATAAAAGTGTAAAAACAACTAGAAAGTCAAAAATTGAAAGTTCACACCTATTAATTATACCCAAAGCCAAAACTTAAAAAAAATCATAAGGGTATCAAAATCATTAGACTATAAGATATTGTAATGCATAAAATTTAGAAATATTATATATACTAGATCAGATCAATTAATCGATTTTGCTTAAAACTGTGAACCATAATCGAATCAAAATAATTTATTTTAAAAATTTATACCAAAACCGGTTCAATTAATCCTTAAAAATTATTTTGGTTAATTGCTAAATTCAAATTATTCAATTCTCAATCTTATATTGTACCAACTAAATTAGATAATCGATTTACTTCGAGTAATATTTTTTTACTTTGCTTATTAAAATATCAAATATGGTAATATGATAAATTTAATAAGCAAAGTAAAAAAATCATTACCCGAATTTTTCTATTTGTATAACCATGTAATTTGAGAGTGACCGAAATATGAACGATTCAAAAGTTAAGTTATTAAATTGATTTTTTAACTCTAGTGACCAAAATAGGAGTGAGAAGAATGTTGAGTGATGATTGGTGTAGTTTACCCTTTTTTATAAAGGAAAAACAAAAACTAACGTCAGCTTTTAACGGAAGGTAATAGGAGGGACCATATTGAAAGCGAACAAAAAATTTGATGACTATATTGAAATTGAACTAAAAGTTGGATGACCTTATCGAATATTTTAAAAGTATGGTGACCAAAATGAATTTGTCCTAAAAGTTTGGTGACTATATTGAAATCAAACTAAAAGTTGGGTGACCTTATCAAATATTTTAAAAGTATGGTGACCAAAATGAATCAGCCCTAAAAGTTCGGTAACCATTTATGTAGTTTACCCATAATTTTATTCCACCTGTGTTGAATAATAATTCTTTACATATTTACAATTTGTATTGAATATATTATATCTGGTGACAAAATTAGAGGCAATAGGAGGGAGTGTGACCCTCTTAATATTTTTGACTAACGACGATTTAGGTATGTTAGTTTAAATATTTGTCAAATTAAGTCTTATCCTCTTAAATTTTAGATTTAAATATTTATTAGATCTCTAATAACTTTAAAATTAAATATTTTAATCCTTTCCGATATTTAATCCTAGTTCCATAACCGATCATATCTACATTTCTTGTATTAACCCTTATTTGTTGCTTTTTTTCATTCTTTTGTACCCGCCCCTTTGATTTCCTTATTTTAAACCCCACTCTTTTTGTTTCATTTTAACCTTAAAAGGAAAATAAATAAACCAATAAACCAATGATATATTACTTTTTTTTACTATAACGATATATTACTTGAATCAACGTTATTGAAAATTTAAGATTTATTTAAATAATATATATTGATTTATTTGAATAAAATATAAAATCTCAAGAGCGTGTCTATTTTTTTCCTTTTTATTTTTTGGAATTGATTTGTGGCCTTAATTGTTTTAATATTCTAGATTTTTTATTTGACTGATTTTCTCTCAACTTGAATTTATTTTGTGGAATAACGTAAATCCAAACAATATTTTGAGTTTTAGGGCGCCTTAAGAGATATTTTAGAATCAACGGCAAATTTTACAGTGCAGGAAAAAGTCACCATCTACAGGTAGAGACTTGAGAGAAAACGTCATCTGTAAATGACGACTTTTTTAAGATTTTATTTTGAATCGATAAAAAAATATTAAACTATTATAAGTCAAGGAGAAGTCGCCACCTGCAAATGGCGTCTTCTCTCAAGTCGCCACCTGTAGATGACGACTTCCCATACATTGTAAAATTTGCTGTAGATTCTAAAATATTCCCTAAAGTATCATTTTTTTCAAATATTTAATCTATTTGGATTATTTGCCCAAAACTGCCCTCAACTTTCATCATTTTCATATATACTTTAAATGATGTATGATACTTGTACATGAATATCTAAACTTTAACTTTTATTTTACAAAAGAATTTTTTTTATTTGTTAAAATATTTCATGAATTTGGTTCGAAAATAAACATTTAAATTAAAGTGATTTTTATTTGGTTCAAGTACGAATTTAGTCCCCTCTAGTATATACTAATTGGATTTATTCCTTATATTTTTACTTTTGTACAAATGTGTCAACCTAGCCTTGTCACTTTTATGATATCATAATTAATTTAAATAATTAACGTCGTTAATTAATATGATCAAAATGTTCACATGAATCTTACTTAAAAACATTATATTATGTAAATATTGTCATGCAAAACTATATATATATATATATGAACAAAGAACACGTGGTAATCACATGAGGGGTCCAAGCAAGTTATTGGACTTAAAAAGGTGAAGATCTCGTTTTTTGTTGATGTGGATAAACTAAGGTTTTTGGCAAAATAAAATTTTATAAAAATTAAAAAATATAGTTTTTGAAAAATTAATATTTGAGGGCTAAAATGGTAAGCAAACAAAAGTTTGGTGACCAAACTTTTGAATATTTTTAATTATTTTTAAAAAATTTTGAGTGAAAAAATTAGTATAACATTCTAAATACAAAAAAAAAAAGAAAAAAAAAAGCCTAAGTGGCTAAAGACAAGTGGCGGTGTGCTGCGTAGATAGGACCAGACCCACAAGCGGCCGTACCTATGCACCTTCCATACAACTTTACTCCAAATTAGTGAAAATAATGTACTTGAGAAAAAAAAATAAGGGAACTAAAATACGTGAGATTTTATTCATAGATTTACGACGTTTGTTACGGTGTAAAGAAAACTTGGCGTATATGTTCAATTTTCATTGACATGTCATGATCTATTTCTAAATCAGAAAGAATATGTCAAAATTAATAATAAAAAAAGTGATTCATGTTTACGTATGTCATATGAGATCAAGATGGGTCTACAAGAGTTGGAGGGGACGGTCGTCTCTCATAAAAATTTAAATTTTTTATATAATTTATTTTTTTACGTATTTCTTATTAAAAATATATTTTCGCCCTCTTTAAATTTTATAAGTTCGCCCTCATAGAATTTTATAGGTTTGCTTCCTCTAACATAAAGTTTTATGTATGTCGCTGTACTGTATGAGATAGTTTGGTAATTTTTTTAATATTCAATATATGATATCTATAATCTCTAAAACCTTCTCCATTTATAAATGTGAAAAAAAATCACTTGTCCTGACTAGGCGTGATAACGAGCTGAGCCGAGCCTGGAAATAATATTATTGTGCTCAACTCGGGCTCGAAGCTCGTCGAACTCAAAATTTTAGGCTCGAACTCGAGCTTGAGTTGGACAGTTTGAGCTCGGCTCGAGCTCAGCTTGTTGTTTTTCTCAAATTACTTTTAAATATTATTTTTGAAGTTTTGAAAAATAACATGTGAAAACCTATTTGGAAAAATATAATATTTATTTTTGAAGTCCGCAAGTAATCATAGTGTATTTTCTAATTCATATAAGTCTACAAGGAGAAGAGGATTTAAAATATTTAACCATGATAAAAAGTTAACAATATTGAAACATATATACACTATATATAAATAATTATTTCGAGCCTGTTTACGAGTTTTTTTAGCCGAGTTTGGGTCGGCTCGACTCAGCTTGTTAAGGTCTCGAGCCGAGCATGAGCTCACTCGAGCCGAGCTTTGATCGAGCTGAGCCCGAGTAGTTTGCAAGCCGGGTGGGCTCATTATCACCCATAGTCCTGAGTAATCTGCTCGCATACCTAATTTTGGTAGATAAGTCTTTCAGGATTTTTTTTTTTTGCATATATAAAATTTCAAATTCAAAATCTACTTAAGTGATACCAAACTACTTATCACTTGAACCAACTTTTATTTATTATAAAACTAAAAAATTTAAATGTTTAAATATATTCGATTTTACCCTCTCCCGTTATAAAAAGAGGGGACAGCCTTAAAAATGTATACATGGGTTGTTAATAAATACAAAAGGAGATGAGATAGGACCAACCATGAATAAAGATTTGAGACTCCACAGTCACGAAACCAATAGCAACGTGCCATTTGTCATCTATATGTTAGATTGAGGAGAGGAGTATACCATGTGATGTCAAATTATCAGGCCTCTAGAGACTAGACCTCACAATTTATTAGGAACTGCAAAAACAAGTTGTATGTTAGTGAACAATCCCACCACCATATGTCTCTTTTTTCTACTCTATATGCCTCCATCGAGGGCCGGTGACTTTTCACCTTCAAAAAATATAAAACAAAAAAAATTGAAATATGTTAAATATACATTTTAAATATTGTACATTTAGTTACTTTCAAACACATCTTTTTATAAGATATTAATTGATTTAATATTCAGCCGATAGTAATAGAATTAAATACAAATTTATATTTGTTTTGAAAAATTGATTCAGAGAAATTTAAACTCGAATCCGATTTAATTTTAGAAAAAAAGAGAGTTAAAAATCAGAAACTGAAAAAAACTTGAAACGTCGAAAAACATGATGAAAAAAATAAATAGAATTATAAATGACTTGAACTCAAAAGAAACCAAATCCGCGCCTTTGATAGCAGAAGACGAGGAAGCCAGACGAGCAATATGGGATAAGCACAAAAAAAATCGGGAATCACCAGAAAAATTAAATATATTGGTTTTATAAAGTCATATAGGGGGTAAAAAACTGACCCGACTGATCTTTTGTTGATTCGACCCAAAATCATCCAACTCAACCCGATACCCGAATCGAATCATCACAGTCCCAAAGCGAAACTAAATTGGATGTAGTCAGACCTAAAATAATCTAAACCGAAACCGACTTGAATTACCGTTCTCCGCCTCTAGTTTTAATATCCTACGAGAATATAGCACGTTCAATCGCATTGGATTTATAATTTTTCAAGTTTGCTAGTCGAGCTTGAATTAGTCATTTTGGGTTCCTTGGTGAAATCATTTGCAGCTCAAGTTGGGCAAATTTGGGTTGTCACTTCTTACAAATCAGATTTGGTTAGGTTTCGGATTCAGGTCAAAATGGACAGGTCAGGTTCATTAGCTTAACAACAGAACAACAAACAAGAACAGCATGTGTTGCCAGTCTTTTCCTTACACAATTTACATGCCAAGCCGAACATACCTGAACATCTGATGCAGAATATACATACGATTGGGGTAATGATGTTGTCTGCTTTCCAGGTGAAGTTCTAGCAACTCATCCAGCCATTCAAGTCCCGATTATGTGAACAAAAACGAAGAACTTGGTCTGATTTTGCTCTTAATATGGCAGCACCATCAAATCTGAAGTTTCTGCAACTCTTCCCGGGACCAGTGTCAATCGAGTTAGCATCAGATGTAAACTTTGTAGGTAAAGTTCATATAAAATACATAGTATCAAATACCACGTGTATTAAAGATTCTGGAAAAAAAAGGAAAAGCATTTTAAGGTCAGTTTTAATAAACCAATAGATGCTTACAATATTTTTCGGCCTAAGTACCTAATATTTTCACCGTTAATTTATCATTTAAAAAAATTTCGTTAGTCAATAAAAATATGACTTGTGGCATGTTTTCATTTTATTTTAAATAAAACAAAATTTTTAAAAATATCCTAAAATTTTCAAAAAAATTTAAAATAGTTCTTAAATCCCGATTCCAGTAGTTGTTGCCGCCGATAGCCGCCGACGTGCTCACAACTTCCGTTACCGAACTCCCACGATCATTTTCCCCATCCTCATGTCGTCGAAAGTCGAAGGTTGAACGTGTCTAATGTCGAAACAAAATCGAAGAGCGAGGGGAGAAAAAAAGAAACAATAAGTGGTAAATGGCCGTCCATCAGGCGACGAACAGCGTGCAGATCTTGCGACGAGAGGAGAAAACTTCATTCCATCGCCAACAGGAACTTGAAGGCGATGACAATGGCCGGATTTGAGGATGTTATTTTCTTCATGGAGTCAAGATCTAGTAGTACCACAGAGAAAGAATATAAGCAATTAAATTAGAGAAAGAAGTTCATTCAGGGACAAGATTGGTGAAGGCATACATCGAGCTGAAAATCTTAAAAGGGAATGTAAAGACATTCATTTGGATTGCTGCAAGTTTTCTTATTTAATGTTTTTGAATTTGCTAAACAGCATAGCTGATAAACTGTCTAGATTGCTTTAGTAGATAACTGGCACAGCTCAAGTTCAGTTAAATATTGGTATCTATTTGTAGATTTTTACAATAAATTAGATGAACTTTAGTAGGCTATATATTCTGAAACATTCAATTTTGAATACTTTTTCATCTTTGTATTCTTCTAAATTGTGGTTTGGTAGGTATGAGACAGTAGACACATCACACATGAACGAGTATGATTGCTCCAATAAAAATGCATAGGCTATTACGCAGATTAAGTACAGAAAGCCACAACGTAAAAATCTTTCGAGTTAAAGGATTAACATTTTAGTTTCCCATTGCAGCATCCTTGGAGTTCTACCATTCGTATGGCTATTGATTTGGAGGCCATGGGTCTTGGAGGAAAGTCTGGCATTTTCCAGGTATATCTCACGGAAAAGTTTTGGTCCCCCATTCACTTGTTGAAAGGGATTGGTAAATCCACTTAATCAGAATAGGGCGATTCTTAAAATTTTCCATCCACAAATTTAAGCAGATTTAACGAATAGTATTGTTTTGGGCGTTTACCTGCTGGTCAGATTAACCCAATTTTTAATTGTACTGCATCTTTTTCAGTTAAATCATCAAAGGTGCTTTTATATGTGTTAGCTTTTACCAAATATTTTTAGCATTGGCGTTTACCTGTGTGAATACTGGAAGGAACTAACCAGGAACTTCTTCCTCTCACACATAGACTGTCACCAGCTGTATCTCAATGCTGTTTTTCCCTTTTATAAAGTTGATGCTTTGTAATATTTGAAGTACTTTTGAAGTTGTGACATCAAACATATGATTGAACCTATCATCTGCTTGTATGAGATGTTGTAATATCCTTCTTGTGTATTAATGTGATTTGATTTTTGATGTGTGATTTACCATGTGAAATTTTCAGTGTCCTTTCATATATATTCTGAACCTCAAAACAATCAAAATCAAGATTACTTGACATTTCCTTAGCTTACCCAGTTTGCTTATACTTAACTATATTTACGTCAACTTGTGTTCTGTTCTTTACTTGATAGGTTGGTCCTCATCCATTGGCTATTGAGACCTTTGCTTCAGTTGCAAAATACCCATCTGGTAACATCATAGGTCAGGTGTGTTATTCTCCTTTTGGGTGTGTGTACACATGTATTCAAATGTGCGCACATATTTTTATATGCTTTTTGTTTCACATCATGCTTTTCTTTGGTAGTCAAATTTGCTAAAGTTGAAGGAAACCTTCTAATTAAATGATACAACGTTGTAGGACCTTTTTTATTCTGGAGTCATAAACTCTGCAACAGATTTCCAAGTTTACACAGAGATTGCTGGTCTTTCAGGGCTTGACTTTGCGTACACAGACTATGGTGCAGTATATCACACCAAGGTCTTCTTTCTGTTTCTTTGCCTCTTTCTCACTATTTAATTGGAAGTTTACATTTTGGTATTAAATTATAGATGATATGCAATCTTTTATTACTCTGGTCAAAGGAGTGGGATTTACTAGGTCTTCTTTTTCCTAGATAACACAAGCTCCTTTATTTAGATGCTAAACATGAGCTGTATATGTCCAAAATTTGATAGCCTAGCTGATATGCAAGGATAGAATCTCAATGTTCCCGGTTCTTGTCATAGATGATGTAGACAAGTGGGAGGCTTGGATGTTTCTATTGCTCTGTTTTTTCTCTTTTAAAATTCCATTTGAATCTCAATAGTACATTCTTGGTCTTGGAAGCAATTCATAGTGTAGGAGACAATAAATGAAATCCTAGTATAACTAAGTAATTAATCTAAAAGGGGTACACTGAATCATTTGAATCATTTTAAGTGCTAATTAAGAAACAACAACAAAAGAAATGGAGAAAAAATTGAAAACTCTCATTCTTTCGTATCTCAGAATAGTTGAATTTGAATATTCTGTGCAGAATGACAGATTGGAGCTATTAAAACCAGGATCTCTTCAACATCTTGGAGAAAACATGCTTCCTTTCCTTCTTCAGATTGAAGCATCCTCTCATCTTTCAGAAGTCAATGCAACGGTTGACGACATACACGATACTGTTGTATATTATGACATTTTGGTACCTTCATAATCTCTGGCACATGGTTCTTTTTTGGAACCCGCTCTCCTGCTTTCTTTTTTATTTTTTCCCCAAAATTTTATTTCCTCTTAAGCTATGTTATATGCTGCCATGAAAATTTTGAAGGATGCTATTGCTAGAACTTTGTTCATTTCAGGGGAAATATATGGTTACGTACCGCCAGTGTTTTGCAAAGAGGCTTCAGTTCAGTGATAAATCTGTCACTTATGATACGGACTACATATTTGCTTATGGGTGGTTGTACAGCTGCTGTTTCACTGGCCTTGTCATGTTTCAGCATTATCCTCATGTGGATATTTTCATTAAGTTTCTCTGCTCTTGCTGCATTTTCTCTACCTCTGATATCTTCATCACCATTGCCGTATCTTTCAATCCCGTGGTTGGTTGTGGGGTTATTTGCTGCACCTGCTTTTCTTGGGGCTTTAACTGGACAGCATTTGGGCTATCTTGTTTTGCAAAGATATTTATCACATGTTTATGCCAAGAGAAAACAGCTGTCACCTGTTATCCAAGCTGCTATGATCAAGTTAGAGACCGAAAGATGGCTCTTTAAAGCTGGTTCTCTGCAGAGGTTGGTTCTCTTGATTATAGCAACTTACCAGCATTTGCATGTAAGCTGACATTTACTAGTTTGCCTTTTGCAAATCACTCTTTGTTATTTGGATGAATCTGAGGTCTGTTTATGTTAAGAAGAACAGTATACATGTTCTGATTGCTGAGTTGTGCCCCATTGGAGAGGAGGCATGGCTAGCATACTTAATGTTGATAACACATGAAATTATTTTATCTTCTTTTTTATTCCTAGTCAATATTTGGAGTTCGTTTTTGCTTTTGACTAATTTTCTTTACCATATATGCCGCAGATGGCTTGTTGGAAGCAAAATTAACCCCGGGTCAGTTACCGAGGCCTCTTAAACTTGCAACCCTGTGGATGGGACAGGCCATTCCGATTTTAGTTTCAGCTGGACCATTAATTAGATTAGCTTCCACGATGATTGGACTTAGCGTACGATCTGTCAGGTAAAAGTTACTCCATAAGATGATTCTTAGTTTGAATGTTTGCCACTTGGTTGAGTGATGGTCTGCTTGGGTAAGTTTATGTAGCTGATTTGCTGGATTGGCATAGATTGGTCTGTTTAAGCAGAAAAATTTTCTGAGTTGCTTCTCTTTATTTAGTTTTTGGAATTTATATTTTCTACTTGCTTTAGATATTTTACCAAAGAACTGCTGACCTGATTTTCTCTATATGCTTATTTAGACATCCAGGTGGTTCTCCTGACTGGCTGCCAAGTGTGCAACTTTCCCTTTTTTTTTGCAGTTGTTGTATGCCTAACGCTGGTGTATCTCCTTTCATATATTCATCTCTCAGGTATTTATTTATCACAAATGCAGGTGTTCAATTATTACAAAATGCTTTCTTTGTTTTCCCTTGCATTGACATTTTTGTTAGTGATAATGAGATGCCAATATTGTTTTTATTATTATTATTGTAATGAATATCGGAACAATAAAGTTGCAAATACATTAGCCATTATGTACAGTTCAAATATATACTCCTCTTTTAAGCATAAAGAGGACTTTGAAGTTTGAACCTGTGTGAATTAAGGGCTTTTCGAGTATTTCTCTATTTCCTTGAAAATATTTTGTGAGATTAACCATCACTTCTCCCAGATTCTATTACTTATCATTCTTATTGTCATATGTTTTAACCAACTTCTCCTATCTTGTTACTTCATTTACATACAATAAATATTTATCAAAAAAATCTTATTTGAATTGCTTGTTTATTCTCTTCTTGTTGCGTGATCGCTTTGTTAGGTGCAAAAACATTTATTGTCCTTGCAACTTGTATTCTGTTTGCTCTGTCACTTGCTGTGGTATTTTCTGGTGTAATTCCGCCATTCAACGAGGAAACAACTGCCAGAGCTGTGAATGTAAGTTTCAAACGTATAGTATAACTATTTGCATTCTTAAACTCCTATCTCAAGGTGTTACTGATAGTTGACATTCTTCATACTTAATATGTTTTAATATTGTCTCGAGGTAACGAAAGCTTTTTTTATGGTTCCTAGGTGGTGCATGTTGCGGATACAACAGGAAGATTTGAAGAAAAGCCCATCTCTTACATATCTCTATTTTCCTCCACTCCTGGAACGTTGGCTTAGTCTGATATTCCCACACTGGAAGTCATTAAAGATACAAATGGAGACAAGAGAGTCACACGAGTGGCGATCGATACAAAGAGGTCCATACGCTGGAGTCTTTCAATCAATACAGAGGAAATAGAAGATTTCACGTTTAAAGGTAGAATGAAGTTTGTTTATGTCTATCATTCATCTTATATTCTCATTGGCATATTTGTGTTTGTTCCCACTTGAGGAGACTAAAATGAAAAACAATCTTACTTGCCTCATTTTGTTCGTTTGTCGATCTGTCTACTAATCTTTAGTTTCGACCTCGAATGCAGCGGGTTCAGAGGAAATAGTCCCTGCAGCAGGTTCAGAGGAAATAGTCCCTGCAGATGGTAAGCGTAGCGTAGATGGATGGCATATTCTTCGAGCTTCAGGAGGGAAGAATGCACCAACAAGGTTTGAACTTACACTCTTCTGGCTGCAAAATTCGACGCGGTCGGAACGACCACTGTTGAATCTCAGAACCGATCTTCCCGGAGTAGTGACACCCAGGGCTGAAGCAGTCCAGAAGCTTCCACCATGGTTTCCATTGTATGGGAAGTCCACATCCCCTCACATACTCTCTTTTTTGAGTAGTCTTCCTGTTAAGTTTTAGAATATCTGAATAAGATTCTGGACCCCTTAGCATTCTTGGTCCTGCAGAAACTTGAACATTAGTCCATCGCCACCATTCCACACGAGTAGACAACCTATCATCATCTCTTTTCCTTTATTCTACTTTAATTTATATGTATAATATACAGATTTCTGAACCTTTGTTGTAAGATCTATAAGTTATCCATGAATAAGATGAGTCGGGTACTCTTTCCACCTCTCGGTATCTGATTTTAGACTTCGGTCTATCATTGGATTCGAGGGAGGTTTTAACGAGGCCCTTTTATCTTTAAAAAAACAACAGATTTCCAGCTCCTCTCATAAAATTAATAGGCTTTTTGTTAAAAACAACTGATGCAGGTGAAAGCTTACCACAATCATTTTCCAGCAAAACAAACACATAACCTCAGATTTCCCCCCCCCCCCCAACAATAACACAAACCAAAATACTAAATAGTGTAGACTCTATCTATTCTCCTTTTCTACTCCCAAAATGTTTCTTTTGCCTTCTTCCCATTTTTTTATTCATTTACACATGTAAGACTTCTTAATCCTTCCACAAAGTCGCCTCCACAAAACAAAATTTTGCAAAATATAGGGGAAACAGCTTCTAGAAACTATTATCTAGGCTTTGGTTGCGACCCAAGTGACCATAATGGTTGGACAAGCCTTTGAGTTGACGGACTACCTAGTAACATTGCTTGAGATCGAGTAAGCATCTCGATCATTGATGGAGTTTGATAAGCTTGAATCAGACTTGAACCATCAGTGGAGTCACCTCTTGCAGTTGCTCGTTGCCACGAGTGTGAGCTCAGTCCTGAGAGGATATATGCTCTCCCGGATGCCTCGTACACGTGCCTGCTTGCCATCCTTTCTTGTATCTCCTTGAGTTCAGCATCCAATGCAACACAAAGTCGGTCATGAGATTGGGCCGAGACAGTCTCGGGCAACACGCTTCTACAGTTTTCAAGTATTGAAACAGCACTTGCTAGATCTCCCCGTTCAGCCGTCGTTCTTGCCTCCGCCATTGCCTCAGCTGCTCGGAACCTGTTGCGTTGCCTGTCTACTTCAATTGAAACGACTTCCTGCCCAGCCACTTCAGGTCTTTGAATTGTAACAACGTCACTCTCCAAAGTAATTATTTCTTTAGTCAAGGGATCTCTATAAACACATTTCACCTTTAGCAACGATGTTTCACATTCGGAAGACTCAGCTGGTACTTTAATCGACACCAAAAAATCCCTCTCTTCATCAGCATAGAGATCTCCAACCTCGATAAATCCAGTCTTTCCATCAGCTGTCACACGGCTCGGGTAACTGCCTGCTTTAAGTGGACCAAGCAAGAGACTTGGATTCATGCACTCCACCCCCACTTGCAGTTCTTGAACAACAACACTTAAAAGACCACCGATGCATTGTGCAAATGCATCCTGGATTACAGCTTCGTTTTCGATAAAAGAAAATGTCCCTCCAGAGATCTCTGAAATCGAGTGCATTGACGAAGCATCATGATCGGCACCAAAACCGAAAGAATGCACTGGAACATGGAATCCCGTGTTGTCACTCCCATGCATAGACAGAGGGACAAGCAGCTGGTAATTTGGTTGAGACTTGTTTGCGCCAGCATCGGTGACAGTATAAGTATCCTGCCCATCTGACAAAAGTATTATGCTGGCAACTGGATTCTTTTCCCTCCGATCCTCCATTACCTTGGCACCTTTCCTCAGGCCTTCAGCTATGTTGGTACCACCATTTGCGACCAGAGAGTTAACAGCATGAAGTGCTTGCTGCCGCCCTACATCAGACATTCGACGAAGCGGGAAGAGGCGGCGAGCTGTTGAAGAGAAAGCAATGACCGAAAGTCTGTCATTGGAGCCGAGGTTTTGAATTACAAACCCCATTGCCCGTTTTAACAATGCAAGCTTGGTGCCAGCCATGCTACCACTGATATCAAGCACAGTGACTAGGTCAACAGGAGCATGAGGATTTTGATAACGTTGTGGCAAGCTGCTAGCATGATTTCTGTTTGGATTTTGATTTGCAGCTGAGGAAGCAGCTTTAAGATGAACAAGAACGGTGAAATCATCATAAGAACCGGACCTTGGCGCCGCTGAAACCTCAGGGTATGTTTTGATCTCTATTGTTCTAACAGATGAGTTATCTGAGGCATTCATACTCTCAGCAACCACGGGTAGGTGATCCAACAATTCATCATCATTGAAAACGCCTGGTTCAGGAGCCTGAAATAATGGTACAACATGTCGGCGACTTAAATCTCTACGAGGTGGAGGTAACCGGCGGACTACGGTCATCAAAGCATCATTTTGCGGCCAACCTGCAGGATTGGTTGCAGCCCTGCCAAGGGGAGGATCCAAACTAGGGCTCTGCATGGGGATTTCTTTCCATTTTGCTCTACAAACCGGACAAATTTGATTACCATGCTTCACGTTCGAAGCAATGCAATGGAAGTGGAATGAATGAGAGCACTCCGCTGTGAAAATAGCATGGCCACCTCCTTGTTTCATCTTGGTCAAACATATCGAACATGTTTGCTGAAACAAAATATAACAAACAAAATTAGCATCCAAAGCAAAGCTCATATAATCTTAAACACCCACACGAGTTCGAGAGTAAAAGAAAATAACTCATAGAATAAATCCCATAATGTATTATGTATCGGTTAGAAAAATATAGCATCGATAATTATAGCTGCAAAAACACTTGACTGTGCCACTATACAAACACAAGGAAAGCAATGAAAGAAATTAGATATAATCCAAAAAGCTAAAGATAAATCACTATTCATCACAATCTTTTTATCAATCTAAAAACTACGCCCCTCAAACTCGGTTGTGAGTGTCAGACAATATATGCTCCAATTTTTCCACAGTTTTCGTGTATTTAGATAGCCCTTGATCATATTCTCATACCCATATCCGGACAAGTCTAGGATACTATACTTCAAGAATATGAAGAGTTGGAACAACATAAGCTAAAACGAAATAGTGAAAAATTATTGGAAATAATCAGGTTTAGGTGAATGAATTTTACTTTGGGCCAGACCTAAAAGTAGCACAAAACAAAAGGGAACACATTAATTATGGAGAGCAATTAATCAGCCAAGCAAAGTTAAAAAGAAGTCAATGTTAGGTATCCAACAAATAAAGGGGATGTAAGGGAAATAAAGCTAAGAATCAAAGAAGTAACTTTTGAGAAATAATCAAGCAACTATTCATTAATACAGATGAATCCGGGGAAAAATGGAAAGCCGCTTTCACGATGAAAAAAAGGATATCAAGTTATGCTTTTAGGCTTCTTTTTTTTTATATATGCTTCTTTGATGACATTGTGTGCTAGAAAGGTTGCAATTTTAACAGTCAAAATATGAGGCCATCAAGCAAAAGCTGCTTTTTCCTTTGTCACAAGGAGGAAAAGGAAAGGTAAAAGTGACCCCCGAAAGGGATTTATGCATTAATCATCGAAAAATCCAAAGTTCAACTAGTTAGATCAATAAACCAAGTTGATCATCAATAAATGTTAAAATATGATCAGAACAGTTAGACCACACTGCAATCCTTTAAATGATTGAATTAGACATTTTCCTGAACACCATCAGGGAAAAAGGTGTACTAGCTGGATAAACATGAAAATATGTTTTCCGATCAAGCCAACCAAACGAGGAAATGTGTTAACAAAGTTGATGCAATTGCATCAGCAGCTGATAAAAACAGAGACACGGAACAGGCATTCACACCAAAAACACAACAAACATCATGAAGATAACATTGAGAAATTTCAGAGGCTTTCACCCCTATCGCTTTCAAAGGGAACGCATTAAGATAACCTCTAAACATGATTGGTGCTGCAAAAGAAACAGATAGGTTTTCATCCCGAAACATATAAACAGAGAATTTTTAATATGATACCGCGGTAGAGATTTTTATTATCCGACTAGAAATATCAGCATCATCAGCCTCAATAATTAACATATTACACTATTACTAAGAACAATGACAAACACATACATTCATGGTATCCTAGTTATCTGCCTTTAACTTTCCATTTTCTCAAATAAATACAAAACCAAATACCAAAAACTACATCACCTTTTCTTACCAACCCAAGTTATTTTCTGAGGACCAAACAGAAACAACTGTAACCCTTCAAATTTATAAATCATTAGAATTTAGAAGCCAAACAATAGAAAGCCTAATAGCCCCAAAACTTCATTTTTCCTCCTTTTTCCCAGCAACAAATAAGACAGGCCAAAAGGTCCAAAACACTCCAAACACATAAAACTAACAAAATCCAAATCCGAATTTTTTTATATCTCCTTCATCCCTACTCCCCACAATTTATAACAAACAATCAAACACCAAAAGGGGGAAGAGATGCAAGGAACCAATCAACCTACAACTTGGTATAAGAAATTCTTTCCAATATCTATTTTTCTCCTACATTCTCACCAACCAAAACAAAAACTACAAACAATCCAAAGGAGAAAAAAAGTACTAAAGTTTTAATTCCTTCAACAAATTCTCATTTATCACTAGCAAAGACAAAGCATAGCTCAAACAAATAAAGGAACATTGAGAAAGCAGAGAACCAAACCTTGGATGATTTGCTTGAACTTCTAGACGAACTTCTAGGCAACCTTAAACCATGAGCAGAAGGCAAAGGAGTCATTGGCCTAGAAGCTGCCAAACTTGCCGAGTTCGAAGGAGATAACAAAGCAGCATCAGATAGCCTTTCACTGGAAGGAAGTGAACAGTAATCATCATCATCTGAAGTTCTAGGTAAATAAGCACAACGATTCAAACCCAAAGCCAGCTTAGCTTTTCTCCATTTACTGCCCATTTTGACTCAAAATAAAGTGTCCTGAATTTAGAAAACAAAAAACCCAAAGCTAAAAACTGGATCTTGAACTTGATTCCAATGTCAAGTTGCTATCTTTCACAGAGTTCTCTTTAGGAATGCAAAAGATAGAGAGAGAAAGAAAAAGGGTCTTCAAAGAAAAAAGTGGAAATGGAACACGAAAACCAAGAGAAACAAATATATCAAGAGAAGAGAGAGATAGAGAGGTTTAAAAGAGTTTTTTGGTTTAAACTTGATATAAAGCTGTAGTTTTTTTACAGGCTGAAATGTCAAAGCCAGGATTACTCGTTTGCTTGTGGGTGGTGTTGGCCGACATTGAAGAGTGAGAGAGAGGGGTTGAGTTATGGGATTTTATTGTGATTTGAGAATTGTTTCACCTTTGTTATTGATGATGTTGGGACAGGCGAAAAAGCACGTTTGCTTGAATGGTAAAAAGCTTAGTAACTTTTTTTTACAAGTTTTCTATCATCCCTCGGAAGTTAATGTTGTGGTTTGATTCGCATAATGTAAAAAATTTTCTTATAATACGTTTATTTTTTTATCTAAAGAGAAAAAAACTATAATCACATATTTAGTTAAAAAAATTTAAACTTAACGGATAAAAAATAATATATGTGGAAATAATTACATCAAAACAAACAATGCAACATCGGCAAAACAAGGCCTAAATTCCACACGAACAAACTGCAAGACTAACCCCACATCAAACCCCAGCAAGATATTACGTGCATGTTTGAAAATCCGGTAAGAGGCCAAAAATTCTAGTTGAACGGGAAAATACGCCTCGATTGTTATGCTAAAATGTTTGAAAATAAAAATTTAAAATCAATTATGGACATCAATTGTAATTTTGAAAAAATCAAAACAAGGTATAAGTTGCTTTTGCCATTTATCGTAATTTTTACACTATATTTTTATATAATCATAATTTTTAAGAAAAAACTCTCAAACATAAATCATGTTACTTTAAAATCAATTTTACACAAAATAAATTTTATAAAATTATAATGATACAAAATCAATTCTACCACAATAAAACCAAACATACCCTACAACTCTTAACCAATCCCAGTTGCTTGCTGCCGATCACACAGCTGCAGGTCATGTATAAGTAAGGCCTGAACCAGCTGTGGGGCTCCTCAATTAAGTTTATTTAATAGAACATAGTTTTATGGAGGTAAGAAATTCTTAAATTTTTTAGAAAAAAATATAATAAAGTTTTTAATTTTTTTATATCCAATTAAATCATTGAGTCAAAAAAAAATAATCAATTAAATCATTAAACAATAAATTAAATCAATTAAGTTCTTTGACCAATTTTGATCATTAAATTTTAACATTTTTTGGATCTGTTTGTGCAGTAGGTCGTATCATAGTATTTCCACTTAATATTTTTAGAATTTTTTATTTTATTTTAAAAAATAAAAGTTCTAAAAACTTATAAAATTTATAAAAAATATTTTTTGAAAAAATTTTGTAAATGCAACATGATAAAATTATAGTGTATTATGTTTCAGTAGTATCTGAAGAAAAAATGTCAGAATTTAATGGTCAAAATTGGTCAAAATGCATGATTGATTCTATTTCTTGGATCGAGAGCTTAGTTGATTTATTTTCTTGGTTTAAATACTTAATTGGGTGCAAAAAGTACAAGGGTTTGATGAAAAAATGTCAGAATTAAATGGTTAAAATTGGTCTAATGGCATAATTGATTCAATTTCTTAGTTCAAGAGCTTAACTGATTAATTTTCTTGATCCAAAGACTTAATTTGGTTCAAAAAGTTCAAGGGTTTGATTGATTTTTTTCTCCAAAAAATCAAGGCTTATTACACCCTTAAGCTTGAAATATAAGATCAATTTATGAAAAAAATATTTTATATATTGATATTAAAAAATAATTTTCACATATAATTTTAGTTTAAGGTTGAGAGTTTTTGATTCAGAATTAAAGGGTTAGAATTTTAAATTATTTGAGTTTAGAATTAGGGATTTATATTTTATATTATGGAATAAAAATAGACATGATGACATAAAAAGTGTACACTACTAATTATTTGTGCATTAAATAATTTTATAAAATACGTTTAACCGGAAGAACATTAGAGTATCCAAAAATGATTTGCTTATCAAATTATATATTAAAATATAAATATATGTATGAAAATTCATATAAATATTTTTATTATACTTCTAATTTTTAGCATAGATATTTACATTCACCCATTAATAAATTTTATCTAAATTTACGCATGCAATAATTCCTTATAAAATTAAACTATGTAATCAAATAAATGGTTCAAATCTGACATTTATCTTAAAAATGTAAATATCTTACAATAAAAAACTGACCATTTTAATCAGTGTATGTAACGACCCGAATTTTAGGTTAACAAATCGGGTCTTGGATCCAAGTATTGGGCCTTTATAGTGGGAGCCTAATTAAGAAAATTTGATATGGGTTTTGTGGCAAAGGAAAAGAAGAGGAAGATAGGCTTTTATTAAATTATTTTATCCAAATTTGATGAAAGGATTTTTGAAATTTAAAATGGGTGTGGGTGGTGAAAAAGAGGATAAGGTTGGATAAGATATTTTAGGGAGAGAGAGAAAAAGATAGGAAAAAATGAGGGGGAAGGTGTTGAGCCTCGATTTGCTGTCGATCGCGTCGCCGTTCACTTCACTGCTGCCACCATTACCTTCAGCTCATCGAGACGAACTTGCCGGTGGTCACCGTGTCATCGCCGCCGCCACTCGCCGAGGTAAAGTGTAATGAGTTTTGGGAGTGCTCAAATATCAAGTTCGGTCACGAGTCGCCGTGAACCGATCTTACCATCGAGCTTCTCGTCTTCAAAAATATGGATATGAAGGTTGTTGCTATTTTTCGGCCACCGAAGCTGCCCTTACACGCCGCCCCTGCTTGTGGGCGAGGCTCAACTGTAATGGACAACTATAATCGTCTCGAGTCGAGTCGTTAGGCTCAAGCCGTTGGGCCAGTTGTGGAGTCGGCCTGCCAACCGAGCTCGAGCCGACCTGCCAGCCACCAGCTGAGCTAGTCTGCGAGCCACAAGTCGAGCCAGCCACATCGCCATTCGTCACTAGTCATCGCATCGCTATTGACTGTCGCCGTCATCACCGTTGGCCGTTGATCGGCGTTAACTTTTTCTAAGAGACCCTACCCGGGAATTTTTCGACATTCTAAATCTGTTGGCGCAGTCCATTTGGCCAAATTTGAACCCGATAAACTAATTTTATGCGTTTTATTCCCTAAAGTAGTATGATAATGTGAAATGGCTTATAGAGTTGTATTTGTTTTATCCGAGGACTTTATGGACTCGATCATTGGAATTAAAGAGATGTTTGGAAGAGCTTGGATGGGGCTTTGTCGCGTTTGCTTAAGGTTAGTTCACCTCGAACTCTTATTGCTTCGTGAGCATCATAATATGATTGTTTTGCGTGTTAGTATCTGTAAAATAGGTAGACGATAAATAAACATGTTTTGAGACCGATAATTATTTGTCTGATATTTATGAGATGTGTGATGAGTTTGAGAATATTCAAGACCAGTAAGGGCTTTAGAGAACGCGTAGGGCTTTGAGAATATTCAAGACCAGTAAGGGCTTTAGAGAACGCGTAGGGTTGTTTGAATATCCGTATAATTATCTGATTGGTTAATTTATATGTTGTGTTGCTTGAAATGTGAATTTGACATGTTCGGTGGAAATTACACTTAAAGGATTGATAATTGGTAATAATCGAATAAATGATTATAGAACTAGTAATAAATATTAATTGGGTGAATGCGTTAGTAAACCAACCATAATGACTTTTATAAGCTTTAGGGACCGAATAAAATGTAGTAATATCGTAATTCGAGGAAATGATACAAACACGTGATTAGGGTATTGATACGAGCTTTAGTCGTACTGGTACCGGTGGAAATTAAGGATTTCTAGTAAGCCATATAGATATTGGTACTCGTATGAGTACCAATACCTAAAGGTACCGTATCGGTATCGAGTTAGAGTATCGGTACCCGCTGAATGAAATGAACTATAATTCTAATAAAAGATGAAAATTGGCGTGGAATATTAATGAGATAATTGTGGATTGATAAGGATAATTAATAAGGATAATTAATGTATACTTCTATAATAATTAATAAGTTGGTAAGCGTTGGGTGACTTGTTGATAATAGCAACCGTATGGATCTTTAGTGGATCGTGTGATGGTGTGTGCTGTGTGGTAAACGTGTCCTTGCTATGTGCTGATATGGGCACCTAGGTGATTGAGTTACCTTGTTTGATGGGGATCCAGATGCTCAGTGAGAGAGTGTTGCAACACCATGGTTGAAGACTTCTGAATGTATGAACCCGATTTTAGTGGGACAAAGACTCATTTGAAGGCTCGATGAGAGATTCTGAGCATGAGTGTATGATTCGATGCTTAGTGGGATCGCGCATCGCTCTTATATTGTGGTATAATGTTTATATGCTATATGGTTAGACAGCTAGAGGTGGAGCCATATCCATATGATGTTATACTTTCATGTTATAAGGATGGTTAGACCTTGCGTGCCATGCATGATGATTGCTTTGATGAGAGCATGTGTTTAGGCGACTAGTGGTAGTGCCACATGTTTGTTTATCTTTCCTTATTACTCTACTAGCTTGCATCCTTATGTTTATGATTAGCATGAGGTATAGTATAGTAGATATGTACCACTGAGCTTTTTAAGCTCAACGCTCAAAATCGTTGTTTTCGTGCGTAGGTTGATCGTCGGATCGTGGGATTGAGGAGCACTATTAGTACGAAATTCCAGCATAGAGGTGTTTTATAGAGTACGATACTTGTATTTAGTTGGCTGTGTATTCATAAGACCTTACGTGTTGGAGTATGTAATCTTTATTTTGAAATTGTATTAATCAAGTCAATGTTCAAATGTTTTGAATTTAAATTGGAGCTCCTTTGTAACGTTTGATTATTTATTTATTTTTTCAATATTGATTTTAAACCTTTTTGAGAAATACTTTTTTTGCTAAATCGAATTTAGAAATTTTATTATTTTGAGTTTGGGCTTGAGGCCCAAATGTAACATCCGGGTCGATAGTGTTACAATATATGAATATTAAAAATCAAACATAAAATTGAATCCAAATGAGACTTCAACCTCAACAAATTAAAATTACAAGATTTATTAGATAATTTGGTTAAATACAAGTAAAAACATTTATTTTTCTCATTCATGTGAACAGAATATATATTCTGATCTGATATTCATAGGGAAATTGACATTGTGATTGCCAAATGCAAAACTATCCAACTTTTGTCGGTTAACTTTACCAAATGGCCGAGACATTGCATCATTCTTCCTAGCTTTTTTTCTCTCAAACAATTTTAATATGATTTTACGATAATATATTTTTTATTTCTAATTTTTAATAAAACTTGCGTACATCTTATGAATAAAATTATTTGAATCAAAATATTTTAAAAATATTATTTTTTTTATTAAAACCACTTTTTAAATTCTAAATATACCGTATTTAAACCCTATTGTATCAGTATTCTGTGGGTTACAACAGTGAATGGATGATAACATCTAACATTGTTATTGTAAATCCTATCAACTTCAGCCTCTTATTTTGACTATTAAACAATCTTTTTAATACCGATTAAGTTGTTTTGAAGAGAGAAAATAAAATAAAATAAAATTATAAAAATATAATTTACAATATATATATATATATATGCATAGTTTGGTTGGATGCATTATTATACCTTTTTATATAGTCTAATAATGCAATATCTGATCTTTAGCTTTAAGCTTTCATTGTTCATTTTTGGGGGTGGGGTGGGGGGAATCAAGTATGATTTAACTTTTTACATTTTAGTTTCTGCTTTTATTGGAACATTTTAAGAATTAAAAAGAGCAAAATTTCGTGTTATAGTTTTTATTAAAATCAAATTTAATTATTATATTATATAAAAATTATAATTTGAGTTAGCCTCGTGAGTTAAATAAGCATTGATATAATAATATTTTCATACATTTTATAATCAATAAACAAAACAAGTAGAACTAGTGTTTAAAATATATTTTTAGTTTAGTGGTATAATATTTAAATTCTCAAATGATGGTTTCGAACCCACGTAAAGTGGAGACAATAGCATCACTAATCTCATTTGTTAGGGGCATTTATAAAGATTATGGATGATGGATGTATGTGACGTGGGGTAATTATTTCATGCACAAGCGCTTGTGATTTAAGGACTCTGTTTAGAGTTTAAGGTTTAGGGTAATTATCCCATGAACAACTTCATTTGTTTACACACGCGCTTTAATTTTAGGGTTTAAGGATTTTGTTTAGGGTTTAGGGTTTAGAAGTTTAATTGTAATAGTTTTGAATTTAGGGGTTGTTGATAGAATTTTAGGTTTAAGGTTAAAATTTAAGGTTTATAAATTAAAACCTAAATCTATAACCATATTACCCTAAAACCTAAATTCTAATCTTAAACTCTAAATTTTAAAACTCCACATTAAAATCACTAAACTCTAAACCTTAAATTAAAATCTTAAACCCTAAAATTAAGGCGTTTGTAAAAATAAAAGGCTTTCGTTGCCTGCGTATGGGATAATAATTAATGTGATGAATGGTTGTTTTGGCCTTTGAGCATTTGGCAATGGAGGCATTAAGTCAAAAGGGAGAAACAATGTGGGGCAATGTAATGACTAATGGTAAATGATGATGTATTATCCGCACGACATGAGTACATGTGACCACACACGTGCACATTGATATGTGTTGAATTATAACCTAACCTAGCCCGATAAGTTAATAAGAACGTTGAACTTTTCCGGGTCCAAATGCCCTCAAAACAATACCTAAATAATAATATCAATCAATTATATCTATAAGCTTTGATTAATTAAATTCTTAATATACATAAAACTTGGGATTATTTGTAAGATAATGTTGTAGATATTTTTATTTTATGAAATAGGGTGATTAGAATTTTATTTTTCGAAATGAGATTATTTGAACAGTGTATAAGAGAAGACATAAAAAAATCTTGATAATTTTTTTAAAAAAAATTACCTAAACTCACCAGGAAAGTAAGATGACTTTTCTTCTCATGCATACACATAGCTGACATTGTGATAAAAAAAATAACCTGAAGTTGGTGTGCTTTTCAGATGACTTTGAAAAGTCAGTGTAAAGACAAATTGACTTTCAACTTCACTATAACAATTACTTTAAGAGTAAAACTTTGATATATAGGCTGTGTAAAATTAATTTTACACAAAGTTTGTGTATTTACATTATAAAAACTCAAATCCTAAATCCTAATTTTAACCCTAACAAAGTAAAACCTAAACCTTAAACTCTATACACTAAATTCTAAACACTAACCTTAAATTCTAAACTCTACAACCTAAACTCCTAAATCTTAAACCCTAAACTAAAACCCTAACGCATAAAACTAAAAGACACGTGCAAACTAAATTTTACACGGCCTGTGTATCAAAGTTTTTTCCTTACTTTAAATCGTAAAATAAAAACCCTCCCTAAAATCATAAAATAAGAAACTTTACAATATCATTGCTGCAAATACCCCATAAAACTATTTTTAAAATAACGGGTTCAACGTATTATTTTTTTCAAGAACACCATGGTTTCAGTCATTCCTCAGTTTTACTAATTAAAAAAAAAGAGAATTGAAATTGTTAATAACAAAGCAGCGTGGTTATTGTTAATCACAAAACTTTGGTGGATGAACCCTAATCTCCTTGACAACTGCTATTCAATGGTTAAACTTTTGGGACGTGTACATCCAAATTCCAACCCCGCCTTTTTTTTCCTTCTTAATTTGTGGAACTTGCGTAAAAAGAATTCTCAATATTTTGGATTTAGAGGGGAAGAAGAATTCATGAATTCCGGCCCGGAATATAGAATTCTCATATTTCTACAAGGTCTATGTACCACGAATCTTCATTGTTTGAGAAGAAAAAAACTAAAAAATTTTTTATTCGAAAATATTTTACTTAAGGGATATAATATCTCACCTTATTAGATTAATTAGTTATTGGTATTTAAGTTATTTTTAATATAAAAGTTGTGTACATTTTTTCAAGTTTAAACCCTATGATCTAAAAAATAAATTCCAAAAATTTAAATTCTAAACTTATAAACTTTAGCCTCTAAATAAAACCCTTTAAACTCTAAAATTGACAAATCTATATAAACTTTCACTTTCACTGTACATGTTTCAAAATATTTTTTTATTTATTAAATAATAATTTAAGTCAATTTGACTTAACATTTATCATAATTAATTATAGAACAATCCATAAAGTAAAATAATATGCCCCTGACAAATGACAATATGGGTACTTGTTATCTCCTCGGAAAAAATATAAAAGTAGAATATTAAAAAACTTAATGCTTCGAATTAAATACTTATTAGATCTATATTAATTTTAAAATTAAACGTTTTTTTATTGTCTAATCACGACTGCTTCTTATCTATAAAAATAAAATTAGTATCCTCAATTACACAAACTATGTAGACGGGGTATTAAAATTGTGAATGATAAAGGCGTTTGAGTGGAGTTCTCTATTCCCACCTACTTTTAACACCTTCAAAAAGACAACCTTTTAAAAGGGAGAGAATGTCCAATTGCTTCTTTTAAGATATATAAAAAAGAAAGAATCAAACCCAACAACTTATAGAACAAATGGTTAGAGTTCTTTGTTGACACTATCTCCTCTTTTAGGTTGTGGATTAGAAGTAAAATTTTTTTTTTACTCTTTTCCAAGGTAGAAGTTGTTCAAAAAAAAAGAAAGAATCGAACCTAACAAGTGATTTTAAAATTTAATCCAATGGGTTATTCTAGTAAAAATGAATATGTTTATTCTAAAAGATCTGAATTTAAACATATGTATATATAAGATATGTATATATTATCAAAAAATTAAGACAAAATATAAACATATACTACCCATATAATCACACCAATATATAAAAAAAAGTGAAGGTCATCCCTCTGCCCACAACAACATCAGCATGCAGCCAACACAATGACTTCTTTTAATTTCACCCTTCCCCCATGCCTCATATAATTACTAATTTACCCCCAAACAAGAGATTGATGAAAATTGAGAGGCTCCTTGCAATGAGTAGAATGGAGATCCATTATCAAAGCCAATCCCTTTCATACCCTTGTGAAGGGATAGGATTCCCTTCTCACTTTTTCCATCCTCTAAAATTGGTGCACTTTATAGGGCAAGTCAACTACAAAGCTCAAAGTCTTTATGTAAATTTAATCCTAATTACAAAGGGAGCTTCCCCTCTCATGGTGCCCCCCGCTAAGGTATACTCATTAAAATAACTATAGATTATGGACCGTCTTGCGCACGAATATATATAGAGATAACTATATATTTAATTTTTATCTATTTTTGCATTACTATTTTAATATCCCGTATATTTTTTTGATAAAATAATATTTAATCTAACGTTTTATTTTTATTTTGGTATCTCGCCGTTAAAAATTAACGGCAGGCTGATTAAAAAAAAGAAAATCACACGTGACATGTTGTCACGGTATTTTTTCTCTTCTAGTCAGTATGTCACGTCGACTAAAATCATAAAAAAACATATGTGACATAGTGACAAGGAGAGAGAAAATGGTGTCAGCTTATCACGTGTAATTTTCTCTCTCCTAATCAGCATGTCACGTGTGCTTTTCTCTCTCCTAATCAGCATGTTATTAGTTTTTTAACGATGAGTACTAAAATAAAAATAAAATGTAACTTTAAATATTATTTTACTAAAAAATAAGTGAAATATTAAAACCATAATGTAGAAATATGTAGGATACTAAATATATAGTTATCCCCTATATAAATATAACAAAACATTGATACTCTACACTCGCAATCTTTCTTAATTATATTATCAATATAATTTATTAGGGGTCATCGATTCTCGATAATCTCTTCTTCAATATAATAAATTAAACTAATTAAATTTATAATTTCGAAGATCAATGCAACAGGGTTTTGACTCTTTTCTCAACTGAAAAATATTAAAGTTTTCTTCTTCTTTTTTCTTTTTTTATTCCGGTCATGTTTGATAACCAGTTGTCCAATGATATTTTTCCCAATGCGTTTGAAAATTTAAAATTAATACAAATTATTTTATAAAAAATCCAGTGTAAAAGTATTAAAATGATAAATAGATAATGCATAGGAGAATCAGTAGATTTTATTTTATTTATTATTTATCTTTAAATTTTAAATTTATCAAATACTCCGATACTCCGGTTATACTCAACACTTTATTTCAAGTAATATACCAAATAACTTTTATAACTTAAATTCAGTACTTAATTTTCCAACACTTATTTATTCAATTTATCAAATAACAACCTATTTTTTTAAAAAAATTATATTTAATACACATATGGGGAAACAAAAAGTTTTTACAAGCACCTTAGTTTTAAAGTTTATGGATTTAGAATTTAAGGTTTAGATGTTAGGATTTAGGGTACTATGATTAGGATTTTAGGTTTTAACTTATGATCCTTAAGTTCTAACCCCAAATCCTAAATTCTAATCACAACCCATCAATTCTAAACCACTAAATTTAAATCTCTAACTTCTAAACCTTAAAATCTAACCATGAACCCTAAAATTAAAGCACTTTGTAATTTTTTATTTCTGCCGCATGTGTCAGCAATAATTACCTGTAAAAAATATTTTTTCAAGTTATAACTTTACAAGTTCATCAATCGTTTCAATAAAATAAATCATAACAATCAACGAAGTAAATAGCTGACTTAATTCAAACTATCTCACTAAACTAAATAAAAATTAAACTTACACTTAAATTTAAACCTAAAATCTCAAAATTTCATCAGTAATCCTTTAATTATGATATGAATTATGCTTATGATAATAAAGTATAACCAATTATTTCAAGATATAAAGGCTTTATTTTTTCTAAACATATTAAAAAAAGAAAAAGGAGAAGAGAAAAAAAAACTGGGTTGAGGGTTAGGTTAATCATGAATCATGATGTGTCACATGCATATGATCATCAATAAGTCGAACCTAATCCACACATTTGGATGGGGTCCAATTTGTGAATGTATGTGACTTTTTCATTACATTGCCAGCTTATGCTTTGGTGTGAATGCATGCAAATGTCTTATTTTTTACTTTTTATTGCATGACATCCCAAGCTCTAAGATTATCATTACTATTATGTGAAAGTTAGCGCAAATAACTCCTTCAATCAGGGTTTTCTTTAAAGAAATTAAATTAGGTATTTGTAAAGATGAAATTGATTTTGCAGAAACAAGAAGTAATCAGTTAAAGTTGAGTGCCTTTTGAATGATTACATAAGTAAATATTAGATTAAAAAGAAGTTTGTGGTTAATCATTTGCAGAGAGAAGATGTTTTCAAAATTATTATTTTAAATGCATCATTTGACAATATTTTTTAATTTTTAAACTATATAAAGAATGAGTTAAATGATTAATCTTTCCGGTCCTATTAGCTTATATTGATGAGTCATTAATTAACTTAAATAACTTTTGGGGACAGTCATTAATGAAATTCAATTATATAGATGTAGTGGTTATTATGGATTTCATTATCCATGCAAACTCATATTAAAGGTTAAGGGCATGCAACTTATTTGACTTTTCTTTTGTTTAGATTCATCCCAACATGATAAACAAAGACAATTCAGTTTAGGTATACTTAACGTTTAATTGAATAATCATTTTTTAGTCCTATTCTTTTTTGAAGCACTTTAACTTTCAACATTTTTTTAGGTCAAAATGATCTTTCGTAAATGAAAACTATTAATCAACTAATGATAAATAGTTTGAAATGACGTGATAAACCTACATGGCAGTACACACTGACATAACAATGTTGTATAAACAAAGGTGTTGACTTGACATAATGACACATCATTCAAAAAAAGAATTTTATAAAATTATATAAAATATAAAATTATTTTTCTGATGATGTGTCATTCTTTCAACACATTTCAAGTTGTTTATCATTAGTTTGACTAACAGTTTTCATTCAAGGATGAGACATTTTGACCCAAAATAAAACGTTAAATGTTAAAATACTTTAAAAAAAATCAAAGAACAAGCACATTTGGCCAGTTGGCCAAGCTACTCGTCTTTGTTCCCTCATATCCCCTTAGGTCACGGGTTCTAGACCCACTAGGAGCACTATCTTCTTTTCCCTAGAGTCCAGGGACGAAGCCAGGATTTAGGGGTGAGAAGGGCAAAACATAAGTTTTGAAAGGTAGGGAGCAAATTCACAATTATACCATTGTTTTCAAAAAAAATATAAAAGACCAAAAGGTAAAAAAATTCCCCCAATCGGGGGACAGCAACCCCTCCCAGGAGCTTAATAGCTCCGTCTCTGCTAGAGTCTCTCTTTCTCTTCCTCTCTAGGTAAGACTACAATTAAAATTAAAAATTGTCAAGAAAAAAAGTGACAAACAGTTTATTGTAAGAGATAGGTGTTACTTTTTTACAAATAAAAAGCAAGATGATAAAATAATATTAATCTGTGCATCAATTTAAATTGAGTTAGACTCATAAATCAGGTGAGTTAACTTGAGTTTAAGTTGGTTTTCAACTATATCAATTCGTTTTTAATTTTTTAAAATCATTTCAAGTTAGGATAATTTTGGATTTAAATTGTTTTGTTATCTGATTTATTCAAGTCACTTTGTATTCTAGATCATTCTAAGTCAGAACTTGTTTAAGGTTATCTCATTTAATGTTTGAGTATTTTTAAGTCCGAGCAAGTAATGTTTGAGTATTTTTAAGTTCGAGCGAATAAAATTCAAATTGTTGACTATTTATGATCAAATGAAGTTAAATAAGACTTAAATTCAAATTAATTGAGTTAGATCTTTAAATTCGAATCTAAATTGACATGTCTAGCTTAAGCATATGATATTAAATTATTGAACATAATTTGAGGATTGTTGGATATTAAACACTTATTATCATGCCATAAGACAAAATAATAAAAGAAAATGGTTTTATTCATAAAACTATGCATTTAAATAGGTGGCATTTTATCAAATAACACAGAATCATGCAGTAGTCATCTCTTTGAACCTAGACGTATGTTCTATATAATAAATTATTGCATTATTTTTTGGAACCCTAATCTCGATTCTCAGAACAATCAGTAAAATCCCTATAGAAATATTCATGATTATAACACAGTCAAGAACAAAAGATCATAAAAATATTCATCTCATCAACATATGAGGAATTTGATGTCCAAAATACCAGGGTATTTATACATATATGCAAGCAAAAATTCTCAAACGACTCTAGCTGTTTATTTAGCCATTTACAGCCAAACTTCTGTTTTACAATCTATGGCATCTATTTCTACTTACAGAATGGATATGGAAAGAAGTGAAAGCCATAAACGGATCTCATTCTTCTGAAACAACCACCGGTAAAGGTTTCTTTTTCGAGTTAAATAGTGAAGAAAATATAGAATTAAAATACTGACAACGATCATCTTATTCTGCAGACTGACTAGGTTTTATGTTTGTCTACATCTAAATATTTTGCAGCGATGAGTGGATCGAAATTATGAATGTTATGATCACCTTTTATGTCAGGCTGTACAAGCTGCATCTATTTGCAGTCTTGTTGTAGCAGCAGAGAAAATGTGCCATTTATGATTATACATGGATTGTTCAGGAGGAGGCCAATGAGGATAGTAATTCTATGCGCCTTTCTGCAGTCGAGAAATTCAAGTTTTATAAGTTAGTATGAATGAGACTATTATGGCTGGCAAATTGAAATTTAATTCGAGAAAAAGGATACATATCACCAGTTGCAATAAGCTTCTCAACACGAGAAACAATATGTTAACCGTAAGTGTACTTTTTCAGGGCATTTAAATGTACCTTCTTGACCACATAGTTTCCGAATTGATCTTTCATCATAGCCTGTAGTTATGCATTTAACAAAATGAGGAGAGAATAATTGAACTCCTGATTTGTTACAACAAATTAAGACTGTTGATGATGCAATAAAAAAAAAACAAAAAGTATTTGAAAACAAGGCATACAGAATTATATATGTGTATATGTAAATTACATATACCATTGTTTGCATGTGGAAAAGGAATTAGTATTATGACATACCTGCAATGCAGTAGAACCAAGCATCTCATTGACCAAAATTTGACGTTCCTCGGGCCCACCAAAAGTCAAGCACTTCTCAACAACGTTAGAAGCAAATTTCTGCAGACTCATCTTCGCAATTTGTCCAGCAGATCTCTCTTGTGGCTTACCATGTTCTAAATATCTTCTCTCAATTTATTTATTTTTTAGAATAGTATTTTATTTCTAATAATTATAGCAATTAGATCGGATATTGATTCAACTGTTACATCGACTCGACTTTAAAACATTTTAAATAAAATTGTATGTTATTAAACAAATGTTTTAATACTCTTAACAATTTTTGATTCGAATTAACCGATAATCGATGTTTGAAAAAACTCTTAACCGTTAATTGATCTTACCTAAAATTAACCGAAAAATTTAATTCGGTTGGGCACACCCCTGATAATAATTATCACTGTTGAAGCTAAAAAAAAAATTCTTTGGAGGTTATAGTCCAACTATAATTATTTTAGGTAGTTAAAATAGAAATTCATCATTATATTAATTTGTATATTTATAATTTTGTAGGAACTAGATTATATTTCTATTAACTTAAGGTGAAAATAAAATTTACCCTTACAGACACAATATTCTAAGGACTAAACTACATTTTTATCAACTTAAAAGGAGCCATAATGAGATTTACTCTTAAGTTAACTTAGAACTTCAAAGCCTAGCGAAGGGTTAAAAAAGGGGTGTATAAAGGGCAAAGGAGGCCCTCAGAACCAAGCTTGTATCTAGTATGATCTATAAAGGTGCTAGAAGGAAAATGATATGATATTTGTTAAACATTTAGTTGCGACTATTTTTTTTTAACTTTAGTGTTTTCTCTTGACACATTTCTTCTTTATCTTTTTTTTTATTTTTTCTACGTTTATTACTTGATATTACAATAATTCGTGACAATATGACAATAAAGCCATCTTAAATTTGCTCGTGTTTCGGATTCCGATTTGGTGACAAGTGACAACTACTTTCGGAGGATACGTTCAACGTTGGATACTTGTGCCGAGTCGTGGCAAAGATGAAGCAAAAACAGCAGAGGATGAAGTCCACGGAAGAGACGGATTATAGCTGGCTTAATGGCCAAATTTATTACTTAGATAACCATGAATTCTTTCTAAGAATAACCTAACCATTTGGCTATCATGTAAAATTCATCATTAATAACATAATTGACTAAACTAAGTCTATACTTTTGATAATAAAAAAGTCTATACTAAAATGGCAAAACATAAATTTTAGATTTAATTTCGGACAACTTTTTTCATCCATTCTTCTCCTTCCCCCTCTTTCTACGTAAATACTAACTTCATACCAAGAGATGTATGGACATATCGAAAATCTCTCAAACCATAATCAAACATGGTCTGGAAATTAACGGGGTTGGTCCAAGTGGTAAGCAGTTTGGTCCAACATTAATAAGAGGTTAATATTCAATTTAAACCTAAAACTTAAATAAAATATTAATATGACCTTAAACTTTCAGATAAAATATTAATTTAATTTTTAAACTTTAACTTTGATTGATATTAAATTTTAAGTTTAATTTCAGGCAATCCTTTCCATCTGATCTGTCCCTTCTCCTCTTGCTACATAACTTTTTTTATTTCCTTCAAAAAAAAAAACTTTTAACTTTATACCATGAGAAATGTGGACTCTGCTATCCAAAATTTCTCAAACCACAATCAAGATACTGGAATGAAAAACTAGAGTTAGACATGCTAGAACAAAATAGAACAATACACGTTGGTCAAACGCTGTTTGTTATAAAATATTTTTATAATTAACGTTTTATAAATTAGATTATATAGCAAATGAAACAAGCCGACCTTAGCTCAGTTGGTAGAGCGGAGGACTGTAGTGGGTATTCCTCATGGCCATCCTTAGGTCGCTGGTTCGAATCCGGCAGGTCGGATTTTTTTTTTCAGATTTATTGTTGTAATATTACTTGAATGTACAATATTCCAACACCCATTTCAACGTTCACTTTTTTCTGTTGCCTACATTTGGTTATTTGAATATTATGTCTGGATAATTACCAAACATCTGCCAGTTTTTTAATAACAGAAGGCAAAAGACTGTACCAGGAAACTTATATTGAAATATTCCGGCATTGTTTAACAATATTTTGTAATTTTTTTCCTTTGCTTTTGAATGGTCAATTTCTCCATGATACTTATGTTCTGCACAATCATAGGTTATAAAGTGGTTGTATATATCAATATCAGACCTTTTTACATGCTTATGTCGCATTGGATTGGGCTATGAATACTATGTTCGGCTTGCTTTTCCCCCTCTCTTCTTGTCTTGTTGAACTGCTGTGAAAGTATTCTAACATGCTGTAGATGAGGTTTTCCAAGGCCTGTTTTGGTCGGAGTGACTGCATCAAGTCATTGAAGTGCAAAGTCATCTCCATTTTTTTTCTCTTGTAGTTGTTCCTTTAAACGGTTGCCATTGTTATTCTCTTCAATATTATATGTGATATGAAGGAATTTGCCCCTATGGCTATTCTGATTATTGCTGTTAATTTAGAGGTTGCAAACGGGTCGTCCAGTTCGGGTCTGGCTATATTCGGTTTAAGTTCGGTTCGAGTCTAGTTTTAGTTAAGGTCTATAGTGATTTCGATTCGGGTATCGGGTCGGACCAGTTGACTTTTGGTTCGGTTAATATTGGGTCGTTTCTTTTTGGGGTTAGTTGATTTTAGGTCTAGTTAATATTGAGTTAATAGAAGATCAATCGATTTTAGTCGAATTTTCAGGCAGTTAAATTTTTGCTGGCATCTGGGACACCTTTATCGGAATGTTTGGGGAGATTTCTTAGGGCCTGACAAGTAACTCCAACGTGATCATCAAATACCAAAGATCTCATAGGAAAAGAAGAGAGTCAAAGTTCAAGCAAAGAGGCAGAGCAAAACAACCATTGATTTTAGGGGTGACAATTCGATCCAGCTGAGTCAAAAAAAAAATTGAGTTAGTCAAGTTAAAAGGTCCTATTTAATAACTCAAAATTTATTTGAAATTTTTTCGAGTCGAGTTATTCGAGTTTCTGTTCAAATTTAATTGTAAACATTTATAATATTATGAACATAATTTCTCTGTCCATTTTTTGGTGCCTCTATTTATGCTCACGCTAAAAAATTAGGATTAGAGTTTAGAGGATTGAGTGTATGGTGTATTTTTAGGGTTTAAGAATAATGATTTAAAATTTAGGGTTAAGACTTAAAATTTATTCTTTTAGTGTTGGGGCTAGGGTGATAACAAGCCGAGCCCGAGCCCGAGCCTGGCTAGGCTTGGCTCAGCTCGGAAACAGTGTTATTGGGCTCGGCGAGCTTGAAATTTTAGGCTCGAGCTCTGCTCGGAAACAATACTATTGGCTCGGCTAGGGCTCGGGCTCGTCAGGCTCGGCTCGACTCGAAATGAACAATTTTGCTATAATTATTTTTTATAAAAGATATGGCCTCGTTAAAAACCCATTTCATAACCAACACTGAAATGAAATTCAATATCGGGAAGGAGAAATAGTGCTTAATTTATTTTAGTTAATTTATTTTTAGTGGATTTTCTCCTAATTTATTTTATTACTTTTCTTTTGCTAAAGAGATTACTTTTAGTGTATACGTAGCATATATATAATTATTCCGAGCATGTTCACAAGATTTTCGAGCCGAGCTTGGGTCGGCTTGGCTTGTTAAGGTCTTAAGCCGAGTCAAGCTTTGACCGAGCCGAGCCCGAGAGTAGCCCGCGAGCCAGTCAGGCTCATTATCACCCTTAGTTGGGGCATAGAAAGAGCACTAAAAAGGAACAAAAGATTTTTGTTCATAATGTTATGGTACTAATTAGTTACAATTTAAACGGTTTTTTATAACCATATACAATACATATATATTTCATGTTTTTCATATGTGATATATTAGGCAGAATTGAGAGACTCGACTAGGACTTGAAAACTGATCCACTAATTACTAAAAATTTTGAGATATTCGAATTTTCATTTTATAACTCAAACTTTATTTGAAAATTTTTTGAGTTAATTCGAGATTGTGAAATTATGAGTCAAATAGTTTTACATTAAATCAAATAATTTAAAATTTTTAGTCAAGTTTTGCATACCCCTAATTGATCTTTACACAACTTGATTTTTGGGGTCTGATTATTGGGCCTGCTTTTTATTTGAAAAAAAACAGACCCTTAAGATTCTGGTTGGGCGGGAGCATTGTTTGATAAGTTAAACCCTAAACTAAATTGATTAATACATTAATGGGTCAAACTCTATTTTTTAATCTATTACCATCCAAAATAAATTTGATCATTATTAAATTCTTTTTTTTAATATAAAGGAGGTCCGTTCAACACAAGAGATAAGAGAAAACAGTCGTTTTGTAGGACAAATACACTCTATTAACAAGGCCACGAATTGGTACATAAATATAATAATAAAAAATCAACTTAATCAATTCATTATAATTTATGAGCATGGTTTATATAATTTATATATGAATCCTGCACACATAATTAAATTGTGATGGATAAAATAATCTATGGATCAAATTGAAAAAATTAAAGTATAAGTACTAAATATATAATTTTTATATAATACAGATACTAACTATTGCATTTGACCTTTCCCAACAATGAATAAGGCCAAAAGGAAGGTAAGATTTATTTGTATATTAGATTTCAACTTATCAGAATAAAGGTAACAATCAGTGCATAAAGCTTCATCATCATATCTAAACCTAGGAATCATAATTAATCTCCTCCCTCTAAATTATTAATTATTAGTATATATTAGTGAACCCAACAAGTGTCCCAGCAAAAAAGCGGATGGTGTTCATCCTAAGAGACACGAGTTCAAATTATTTTGTCTATAAGGTGTACCCTATTGTCAAAGGGTTAAGAATATGTATGAACATATATTATCTTGTAATCACCAATATATCAAATAATACTTTTTTATCTGAAATTTTAATTATTTTTAGGAGTATTTGAAGTGATGTATGAGATGAGTGACTCATGTTGTTTAACATTTTATCATTAAGTAGGGCCATGGATATACAGATCTATGATGGCTACATCAATGTTTCCAAGGACTCTCGGAAAGATGACTAAGCCATATATTCCCAATGCGAAAAGGTCTATCTTCTTCCCCACATCTGGATGCGCGGGTATGATGTCTCGAATACTCTCCCATAAAAAGACTAAGCTGTCTCCTCGAAGCCGAATCAGGCCATTAACCCAATCGTTACTCATCCCAGCAAAGGTTTTGAGCTTTGAATTATAATTCTGGTTCCTTGACGGCTTCACATAGATCCAATCTTTCTAGACATTCCTTTGATTAAGTAAAGCGGTTTATTCCTCTACTGTAGGCATCATGTCCTGCCCATTGAATGTGAAGCAGCAAAATGCAGGATTCGAGAACTGGAATATGGCTCGGAGCAAAGGTTGGTTGACCCGGACGTACATCAACTGTGCTATGTCGCCGTAACTATCACAGAATAAGTCCTGCAGTCTGCGATCCCATCCTTCCCAAATACTTTTAAGCTCCCATAAGTCATTCTGCTGGAAACTCACATAGGTGTATCCTGCCACTATGCCCTCGCTCGGCAAACTGTTACCCTGGGCCCTCTGATTGACTTCTGACTAGTGCCTGACGGCTGAATGAAGTTCTTCTTTCTTAAGATACCCTTTTTCCATAATGAAAGACTTTCTGATCGGGCAAACCACTTGATCTGGTACCTTTGTGTAATGCAAAAGCAATAATATATGCAAAAAATAAAAACAAAAAAAGAAAACAAGTCAGTACCAGATAAAATTAATAAATATATAAATAAAAGGACGAATTAAATAGGATAAACACACAAAACAACCCTATTTACATCCCGTCTAAAACACCTAGGTTATCCGTATGGCTCTAAAGGGGTGGGTTTCTATGTGTTCTCTACATGCAGTGTTGGTACTAGGAGGTACCCGAATTGTCCTTGTTGTCCCTACTAAGGGTAGCAAGGCCCCTGATCATCACCCATTATAGGCTCCTTTCAATCGGGTTCAATTCAGGGGGACCCATTTGCTTATGC
Source organism: Hibiscus mutabilis (assembly GCA_019671005.1). Classification (NCBI taxonomy): domain Eukaryota; kingdom Viridiplantae; phylum Streptophyta; class Magnoliopsida; order Malvales; family Malvaceae; genus Hibiscus; species Hibiscus mutabilis. The sequence goes on from CM033743.1 coordinate 4,705,317, forward strand.
TTGCACGAATGAACGATATCCTTACGAAAGTATAAGGTACTCGAGCCCCGAATGTACTTGCTAGGCCTCCACGGAGGAACGATATCCTCAGGAAAGCATTAGCGTTTCCCCCCATTTAAAAAGGACGGGTTTATATGCCAAATTTTAGATGCGTTAAAATAAACGCGTAATTACAATCGAATATTAATTTGATAGTCACTTTAATCCATAACTTCTAATATTATTAAAGCGGTAATTATTTGAAAAAGCTTGACTCTCTTTTTTGTTTTTGAAAAACAAATAACAGTCTTTCCAGCGGAGTCGCCATCTGTAGCGATGTCCCTATTTACGCTAAAAAACGGGGTTTGAAGGTGTTTGGGTCTTTCGGTATTTAAAATATTTTTCGTGGGTTTTAGGAAAAACCGTATTTTATTTAAAATAGAGTCGCCACCGGCCACTTAGGTAGGCCGGACACCATAAAACTAGAGATTTTAAAAAATATGGGGTTCAGGAGTCGGTTACGAATGGGGAAGGATTAGCGCCCCCACACCGCCCAAAATTGGTACTTTAATAATTACCGCTTTATTAATATTAGATTTTCTGGATTAAAATGATGATTAAATTAAAATTTGGTTATAAGTTCGAGTAAATTTTAAAAGCCCCGTTATCCGAGAGTAAAAGCCCAACCACCATCACTACGCCTGATACTGGCCCCGTTTACGCTCGGATAAAAGGGCACCGCATTGACATTATATATTCCATTATGCAACCTTAGAAAGAATTGGATAAATAAAAAAACACTCACATTGACACGGTACAAAGATAAAAACATGGATATTGTAAAATTGGACAAGAATAGTAAAATGCATGAGCATAATTTACATGACATATTATAACAACAAAAATAAAGCATAAATAAGTAAAAAAACTACTTCCAAATTGAAAGAAAAGAAAACATACTTCAAAGAGAAATTAATAAATCAAATATTTACATGTTAAAATGCATAAAAATGCAAATATATGCATGACATATATGTGTAATATGGCACTAAAATAGCAACACGACACTACCACAATATAATACATAATGATTATCATGTAAAAACATGCGCACATATTATAAACATATCATGGCATTAGCATAACGAAATTATTTCCCATTTATAACATGAACCTAAGATGCAACATAATAAAAACTAAAACACATATATACATCTTAAAATATAAAACATGATGCAACATACGCACGATGTATGCGTAACATGATATTAAACGAACAAATCAAAGTAAAAGGCGAACATATTCCTAACACTTAACATGTGATATAATTTACATGCATAGATAAAAACATGGTATTGCAAGTAACCAACCAAAAACACACTAACACATAACCTAATAAAACAAAATTGACATGGGAATTTACCTTAGCAAACAAGAACATATTACACGCCAAGTAAATAAGATGACATCTACAATAACCATATATGCACGATGAACAAAAGAAAATAAAAAACAAAAACATAATATTACAAAGAAACGAAACGAACAAAAAGCATGCTAGCAGGTGGACATGATACACTAATTAAACTAAAACACATGAAATAGGCGTGTATGAATAAACCAAATTAAATCACGAAAGTATGATACCGAAAACATATACCGTAAAATACGAATATACATGTAATGAAACGAACATGAAAACATGAAACAAAACACACTAAGAAACAAACATATTAGAAACTTAAAATAAAAGAACAAACATAAGTAAATAAAACATAAAGAAGGGGCTGTAATGAAACAAAATGAAACTAAAATGGCAGAAATCAGAGCAATACAAACACGATTTAAGGATGAAAATGCGGGTCCAATGAGACTTGGAAGGATCTATTCTGTAAAATGCCCAAGGGGCAAGCTCAAAACGCAAAATACTAAAATGCGAAATGTCTAAATGCGTAATTTCACCATTCTAACTCAGAATTTGTTCAATTCGGGGACCAGATTGAAAGGTTTGGCAAAGAAAGAAGGATTAGTGACATAAATATACTAAGGGGAATGCCCGAAATGAGAAACCTGGAGGCAATGGAGGGTTTATGAGATTATTTGACCAAAAACAACTTATTTTCAAACTATAAAACACAAAAATCAGCCCCCTCTATCATCTTTTCATTTTCCCTAACCCTAAAGAGAAAGCTTCCCCCTTTTTTTGGTTTTACAAAAAACGACTGCCCCAAAGACATGAACCGCCGCACTCCACCCGAACGACCACCTCAAGCCGTCCCAGACCGCGGCGGTTCAGCGGCCAAGCCCAGAAAAACAAAGATCTTTCTCGTTTTAAAATCAAAAGAAAAACATAACCCTTTTTTGTTATTTGAAAACAAAACGTGGCTCATCCCTTCAGGGCTTATCGTCTGCGAAACTCGAACCACTCAGGTATATGACTCCATTTTTATTCTATGTTTTTTCTTTTTACTTTTCATGCATGCATGAGTGAGAGAAAATGAGAGAAAATTACCAATGGAAACTTGCGTTTTTTTTTTAAACTGGTAACTTGATAACCGGTCTTACAGAATTTTTATGTTTCATACATATATCATACCTTTAGTTTGGTACAAAGTACTATAAAAATACATATTTTTTTAGATCTGAAATGATACTGACATAGCCTCTTTTTTGGTGATTTTTCTATTGCATCTGGCAACCCTCAGTGCGGTGGTTGGAGGCCGGCATGGTAGAGGTATGGTAGCAGTGTGGGGGGAGATGCATGTTCGGCCAGTAGGGATCCTGGCCGTTGGATCAAATCTGATCCAACAGTAAGGATTTCTCGAAGTTTGAATAGCCGGGATTCAATCTTGAAGCTGAGAAGACTAGATCAGATCATGACGCGTGGCAGATGAGGGGTCTGGTGCGTACTCCACACGCGCGCGTGGAAGGGTCCGCGCGTGGCTCACACGCGCGCGTGGCAGCCGAACGGCCTGGGCGTGTGATGCACGTGGCCAGCTGGCTAGCTTTCCTCTTTCGATCGTGGCCGTTGGATCAAAATTTGATCAAACGGCCCTTGATTGGCTGTGCACAAAGAGACCAAAGTTAGATATTTTTTAGGGTTTAGATTACCTGATCTGTATTAGGGCTTTTGGGCCAAACGGGCTTTGTAAATTTAATAGGGTTTGTAATATAGATTGGACTGGACTTACTTATTTATTCTGGGTTTAATTAATCTACGAATTTCATTTTAACCTAGCCCAGCTCTAATAATTACAATAATAATAATAATAATAATAATAGCAATCACACACACATGCATACGTATACGTATAAACATACGATGTACCTTATATGAACATATGTAAACACATACATACTAATGGCCTATTAATAATAACTTACATAATGTATATACCGCATGCACCTATTAATACATACATACAAACACATAACATATGTGGGCATACATTATATAACATGCAATATTAATAACAACTAATAAATAATAAGTAAACACACACTTAAATACACAATACAAACATATGTATTTGATCGCACATAATTATTCTAAATATACATACATTGTACATATACAAACATTGCATACGTGACATGCACATATACCATACACATGCCACATACATATTAGTCACACGTACATAACAAACACACATAATAATACTATATGTATACACGCAATAATAATATATTAATAATTATACTAATACCACATTGATAAAAATGAATGATTACAACGTGACATCTGAAATACAATTTTTTAAGTCATTGTATAAGTGAATTGATGACATGGAAAAAAGTGGTGAATTGGATATTTTTCATTGGTTGAGACCATGACTAGTGATGAACGCATGACTTTATGTTGGGGTAAACTTATAAAATTTTAGGGGGCGAAAATAGATTTTCAATAAAAAATGTATGAAAATTTTCTTAAAAATTTCTAAATCATATACGAATTTTAAATTTTCACGGGGACGACCGCCCCTTCCAGTCTCTAGTCCATCCCTGACCATAACTGATGTGGTAAACCAAGCCCATAATATAAAATTTTCATTAATACAAAACATTAATATTTGGTTGGATTAATTGAAATTATTACATATGAAGCAATTAGCTTTACAATTTCTAAAATATTGACAGCCTAGCAACATCCTTGATGCCTCAATACTAACAAATCATTTTATACTTTGAAATAAATATTCCATAGTATTAATTAAAAATGTGGTCTTGACTAAGATTTTTCAATAGAAAAGTTGTTCGAACAAAACACATCTCAATCATCAGACCAACATGGACTATGTTAGATTGTGCTTTCTTTATTTTGTCACTCAATTTCCCTTCCTAACTGTTTTTAATACATTATTAATGTTTTTTAACATAGGGGTTAAAACTTTTATATCTCATTTTAAATATCAATGATCAGTTGGTTTAATTTGATACGTCGTTAAATCACTTAAGTAAAATTAAATATTTGAAGATTTGCTTCTTGAATGGAACAAAATAAGTTGAGTGTGTCGTCCCATAACAAACTTCGATATATTATTAACTAAGCTTTTAGTGTTTAAATAAAAGAAGAGTTATTTTTTATACACAAACCGAGTAAAATTTATTTTACATAACTCGCCTATTTTAAGCATTGATATTAAAATCTAAAATCTAACCCTAAAACCCTCAACTCATAAATTATAAACTCAAACTCTAAATTTTAAACCCAATCATACACACTAAACCCATAAACCCTAATTCATAAATAAAACCTCTAAACTTTAAAATTAATAGATTTGTTTAAACTTTAATTTATACACCTTTATATCAATATATATATAAAAAAATTCCCTTTATCCCAAAACATAACGGGTGAAGTAGTCTTTTAATTTGTTTTATTAGAGGAAAATTTCATTGTCGTAATTGTTGTGCATCTTTGTTTTTTATTAGTTAGTGATACTAAATAAAAAGGTATTTTTCCTTTTATATTAGGGTTGGAGTTCATTTTTTTCAAAACGTTTTATTTGCTATATATAAACAATTTTAAGATTATGGATGTTATAATAAGCTAATTATCGATATAGAATTTGATTTATACCATAAATTATTGACTTTCAAGTTGTATATTTTTTATTAAAATAGAGATATTACATTTCCATACCGGGATTCAAACCTATACAAGATGAGATAATATGAGCATTCTAAGTTACTAGCTAATCAATGGATCTCGACTTCCAAGTTGTATATTAGTCGACATTTTCTTTATGTGTTTGACAAAAAAGTTAGAACTAATTAGGTGCATACATATATATATATATATATATAATTTTTGCAATAGTAAAATTTTGATTGATTTTTAATTTTATTACATTTGATTTTTTTGGAAAATGTTGAAAAAATGTAATAAAGACACAAAAAACGATGGACCATAGATTCCATTTAAACATTTTTTTGAAAAATATTTTTGATTTCAAAAGTCTTTTAGATCCATAAGTATTATTAAATGAGTAAGTTTTTTTTTAAAAAAAATCTGTTTTTAAAAAACTATTCGATCTAAACCTAAAAATTAAAAGTTTTAACTTTGTTTTTTTAGACAAAATTATAGTTTTAACCCTCATTTGTTGTCATATTATATGTTTAATTCACAATTTATAAACTTATAATTGTTTATCAATACATAATTAGATGATTAATAAATTATTTTTGAATTTGAAAATTTTATATCTCAATGTCATTAGATATATTTAAAATTATATATTTTTATGAAACATGTACGGTCATTATAATTTTTAATAAAAATTTGTATATGTTTTCATCACAATATATATTTCACATATTAAACAAACTTTTTACTTTCAAAATTAATATTAAACAAACTCTTAGGTTTTGCTCAGTAAAGTGAAAAGAAATTTGGAAGGATGAAAAACTAATTTTTCTTTCTATCAATGTACTTTGTAGGAAGGGTGAAAATTTTGGAAAAAAATATTTTTATTTTTTATTTTATTGTTTAGTATAGTTAAAAATTAAGAGGAAAAAAATCAAACTTTGAAAAATAAATATTTTAAACTCAAATCATATTTTCTCTCACCTTTCTTTTTCTTATAAACTGGAGTATTTTATTTTTATACATGAGGATAAAAATGATCATCCTCATATCTTGAATTTTTTGCCTAGATATTGTGTTGTCATTTTTATTTTCTGATGTAGGGTACTTTATTTTTATTACATGATCTAGGGATGTTTTTACCGTAAAAATAGAAGTCGGTCTACCTTCATCGCGACTTCTAGAAGCCGACTTCATGACATTTTTTTTTAATTTTCAAGTCTGTCACTAATCAGCTCCATGCATGGAAAGAGTGAAGTCGATTTCTCTTCTCACCAACTTCTAGAAGTCAGTAAAAATATATCGACTTTTACTTTTACCGTAAAATATCCTTAAATCGTAAAATAAAAATAATATATTTCGCATCACAAAGTAAAAAATGATAGCATAATATCTGAACAAAATACCCACCTTTCTTTGTTCCCCTTACTTTTGTTTACCTTACAATAATATTTATTTTTTTATTTTTTATTTTACTCAACCAAACAAAATATTAATATTACGACGCTTCTCTTGCAATACACACGCTAAGAAAATGACAAATACTTCATTACTTTATTATTAGCATAAAATAAATTTAAATTTAGTAAATATTTTATACATTATCCAAAAATACAGCTCAACCTCAGCAATTAATTCATAAATATTTCTTTATAAAAGAAATTGTAGTGGTGGTGTCATAAGCATGAAAAAAGAAGAGCGAGCGAGCGAGCGAGTGAGGGTGAGTGGGTGACCGAGTCTTTTCCAAATATATAATGACGTGTCATTCCCAAAATATACTTTTCTAAAATAGGCCAAATTCATTATTACGTGTCATTCTTACTTAAACCGGCGCGCTTCTTTTTCCCGTCAAAAGCTAATAAATTTAAAATAAAATAAAATTTTCTCTCTCTTTCATGTAATAATTATTATAAATTTCTCACATCACTCTCTTTGTTTGATCTCCCTCTCATTTTTCTTTCTTTACTTCCTTTTTTTTTTCCTATCCAAACAAACAAGATTTCTGTTTTTGCAGTTTCCTGTTTTTCAACTTTGAGTGTAACAATTTTCCCACATTTTTTAATGCGAAAACGAGTGAAAGAAACTCTGGGTTTCTCTCTTTTCACTGTAAAACATCACAGGTCTCTCTTTCACCAGAAAAAAATTGTTCATTGTCGGCAATTTTCTATATCAAATTCTTTTACTATTTTGCATTTCGTTCGATCTTTTCTCTTTTGATAACTTTGCTCTTGTTTTTTGGAATTGTTATCAGGTGATGAAATGAATGGGAGTACTATTCGTATCGAATTTTAGGGCGTAGGGCATAGTTATTTTGTGTGGAATTTGTTTTTTTATCAATTCTGTAAGCCAAATTAGTGTTTGTTTTGTAATTTTTAGAGATAATTATCGTAAATTTGTGACCTTTTTTTCGGGTACTAAGGCAAATGAGGCTAATTTGCATAATGGACGAGAATTAGATGTAGAAAGGAATAAAAAAATGACGGATTTTCAAGCCTTACAGCAAAAGCCAGACTCTTCAAATGATGCCACGGCTGAATTTGAAAGGGGTTTAGAGGAATTAATGAGGGGGCATTTAGATGATTGTATGTCATTTGCATCATGTAGTTCTAATATAAATCCTGATGATGAAGATGATGAGGGTGATCAGCTTGTTAGGAGGAGAAGAAGGTCAGATCTTGAAGGCGATGATTTAGCTGAATCATCAGCCGCTAGGAGGCGGCATTCCAGGATTTTGAGTAGGTGGGCTGCAAGGCAGGCTCAGGAAATGATAACCACGATTGAGAGGAGGAATAGGGAGTCTGAATTGATGGCTTTAGCTGGTTTACATACCGTTTCAACACTTGACTCTTCGTTCTTGCGAGAGTCGCAGTCTCCTAATTCTAGGCGACAAGGAGGGACCGTCGAGAGGCCTAGTACTCAGGCTTCTTCAATTTTGCAAATGTGGAGGGAGTTGGAGGATGAGCATATGTTGAATAGGGCGCGGGAGAGGGTGAGGGAAAGGATGAGGCAGCAGACAAATGCTGATGGCAATACGACAATGTCTTGTACGACTTTGTCTGAGAGTCATGGGAGTGAGAATCATGGTAGTGTTGTCGATGCAAGTGAGAGTGAAAACGAGTACGGAACATGGTCGAATGAGCAGGGTGTGTCGCTGAATGATGGGGGGGGGGGGGGATAATAATGGGTCTAGTAGGGAGCAGTCTCCTGATCTTGGCGAAGTTGAGAGGGAAAGGGTCAGGCAGATCGTTTGTGGATGGATGGAGAGTGGGATCAGTGATCATTCGTCATCCCGTGTATCTGGTGTTGGCGGTCCTAGAGATGAATGGCTTGGTGAAACAGAACGTGAGAGAGTTAGAATTGTCCGGGAGTGGGTGCAAATGACAAGTCAGCAGCGAGGAGTTCGTGGGGGACGAAGGGAAGATCATCAGGCAGCTGCCACAATTGATGCGCAAGTCGATCAACCCCGTGAAGGCTCAGTTTCTGACCGTGATGAAGGCCAACCAGAGCATATTCGGAGGGACTTGCTGAGGTTGCGTGGACGACAAGCTGTTATTGACTTGCTTATGAGGATTGAGAGAGAGAGACAGAGGGAACTTCAGTCTCTATTAGAGCACCGCGCTGTTTCTGATTTTGCTCATCGAAACCGCATTCAGGTCTGTTGGCTCCATTTTCATACCTCCAGTGAATTATATTCAGCTATACGTTGTATATATTTGTTATAACTTCGCTAATTTGCTGAAAATATCTGAAATATGTTGGAGCCTAGATCAATTTAAAGTAAACCTGGCAGATTTTGGAGCTATTTGGTGTAGCACTAATTTTGTTGCATGCTCGTATGTATTCCCTTATTTGACTTATTTCATATATTTGGTTGTAATTTACAAATTGTTCTCTATGTGCATGGATAGTAGTTCCATCATTTTACCAAGGTTTCGGGTCCAACTAGTATTGCAGTTTCATGTGGGATTAACCTGTTTCCATGATAAGGTACTAGGGTGTTCTACAGTAAGTCGAACCATTTTACCGGTGGAAAACAGGCCAATTTGATTTACTAAGCACTTTGCTCGACGTTATTTATAGTTTTGTCAATGTTGGGATGACTGACCCTCAATGATGCTACTCTAGGCTGATTTAATATACATAGGGATAACTTCACTTATTTATCCTCTGTCTAATTTTTCATAACTACGTTATACTTCAGTTTCCACTATTCTTTCCTTCTTTGCCACTGCCCGTTTGGAATTAAGATGAAGAAATATTCATGCTAGCTGGGAAATTGAAAGTTGATGTGTGCTTTTTTTAGTTGTAGAGAAACAAAACTTGCTATATACGTCTTATTTTATAGAAAAAAAGTATGTTGATGTCGGAATTATCTTTTATTCGTCGCACCTGGACTATTCTGTAATAGCATATCTTGTTGTTAATGTGTTTTTTTGGTTTTGCTCAATGAAAGTTCTCAACAATGACCTTTTTATTTGCATATGTGGGCATACTTAACTAGCAGTACATTTAAATCTGCAGTCACTACTCAGAGGTAGATTCTTACGAAATGAAAGACCTGTTGAAGAGGAGAGACCGCCTTCAATGGCAGCGAGTGAATTAATTCAATTAAGGCAACGACACACTGTATCTGGCTTGAGGTATGAAATGTTGTCATTCATGCTTCAGATTACGATTTTTTTTTTGAAGAGTTTTACAGTTATACAAAATATTTTGGTGAAGGCTTGAACAATTCCTTGTAATGCTGCTTTCAGCTCACTCAAGCATGAAGCTCTCATAGTTTCATTGATTTGATTAACAGCTAATTCTTTTGCTCATTTAGGGAAGGGTTCCGCAACAGGTTAGAAACCATTGTCCGTGGTCAAGCAAGCAGCAATTCAGAAACCACGTCTAGAAATGTCATTGATGATTCTAGAAACGAACTTCCCCAATCAAACACGATTGGGGATGTTCAACATGATCAAATTGAGCATACACAATCTAGCAGTTTGGAAAGTGACGCCACACGGTCACAAACAGGAGATATGGTTAGCAACAACATGGCTGTTGAGAGCATAATTTGGCAAGGAAATGCTAACCAAGGTGGGAATTGGCAGGAGCCAACAACCAATGATCAGCAAGCAAGTTGGCCGCAACCAACCTATGCTCAGTTCAATGAACGGAGAGAAGGCAATGCAGAAGAACTGGATACTAACTGGCAAGAAGGCCCGGTTAGTGAGTATCGCCAAGAAAATCCTGGGAATGTAAATGGAGAAGAAAATCATCCACAGGGAGGCCAAAGGGTTTTGCATGAGGATGGCTCTCGGGAAGCTGTTGATAATTGGTCAGAAGGGCCTTCTGATCTTCCAAGCGCACGTCGTGCAGTTAGAAGGTTCAATAGTTTCATCCACCTGAAGATGATAACGTGTATAGTATGGAACTTAGAGAACTTCTGAGCAGGTATTTGATCACATGGTATTTTTTATGCTAACAAGTAAAAGTGTTATAACTTGTTTGATGGTTGATATAAATTTAATTTGCAGGAGAAGTGTCTCGATTCCGGGAAAGTCTAGATCAATTAATTCATTCTTATGTGGAAAGACAAGGTCGTTCTCCCATCGATTGGGATCTACGTAGAAACTTGCCCACTCCAACCTCACCAGAGCATGATCAAGAGCAGCAGAGAGATGGAATAACTGATGATCGGAATGATACGATTAACAGACCGTCACTGGTGTTACCTTTGCCTCCGGTGCCACCACCACAACCACTATGGCATCAAGACTTACATCAAACCAGCTGGTCTCGGCACGGCATAAATAGATCAGAAATTGTGAGCCATCTTTCTTATTTGTGCAACTGTATACTATCAAATCATTTCCACTCCATTCTGTATAGTGTTGCGTTAGGTGTCAAGTTTTCTCTTGGAATCAATGTTTAACATATTAGAGGTGGGCCGTAGGATCATGGTCGTGAGTTTTATACCTAAGAATAGTTAAAATTATCCATGGAAACCATACTATCTGGAGAGATATTTCGTTAGTTAAGAAATTGAATTATGTACTGGGGATTTTTTGTCTCTCTCCCTCATTGAGGGTGTTAAATTTTGTAAATTATGCAGCTTGTTTCCTATCATTATAGGTAGTCAGTCTTGGCCTCTTCAATAGTTGCTGAATATTATCAGGACATAGACCCATATATCTTACTCTCGATTCCACAGATGGTACTTTTTGTCACTGTGACTTTTATGTTATTTACAAGGTTGCTTATTTCGAGCAGGAATGGGAGATGGCTAATGATCTTAGAGCTGATATGGCTCCAGCAAGGCATGAGCCACATGCAGAGGATGCTGGAAGCCTGCATGGATATGCAGCTTGAGTTGCAGCGATCTGTCAGGCAGGAAGTTTCTGCAGCGTTGAATAGATCAGCTGATGAGAAAGGTTTGTAATTCCTCCCAACTTTTTTCCCTCCTTAAAACCATTATTCCAGACTTAACTTTTATTACAGTTTTGACTGCAGAAACATCGGAGGACGGATCCAAATGGGGTCATGTGAGGAAAGGGACTTGCTGTGTTTGCTGCGATAGCCATATCGATTCACTCTTGTACAGGTTTTTACCTTCTTTTTAACTCTCACTAATTTTCCTTTTTGTGCTCAATATGATCGGCTAACACCGGTATATGTGCAACTCCTTCAATGCTGATCTATATACCATAACTGTCTATTAAATAATAAATAATAATAATGGTTGCAGATGTGGACACATGTGCACGTGTTCAAAATGCGCAAACGAGTTGGTTTGTGGGGGAGGGAAATGCCCGTTGTGCCGAGCACCCATTGTGGAGGTAATCCGTGCATACTCGATACTGTAAAGAGATGAAAGAAGAGAATAAGTAGAGGGTGTACGACTAAGAGAAGCCAATGTGAGTTGAAGGGGCTCTATTCCAATTAGAAGAGTGTGAGTTGTTGCCTTTGGTGGTTGGGGGGGGGGGGTATTTTCTGATGATTCCTGGAACACTATGCTTTTGTATAATCGGAATAACAATTGGCATCATTATTCATTCATTAATAAATAAAATGTCGTTTATAATTTTTTAAATTAAAAGAAAACATAGTCTTGTTTATTATGCCTAACAAGTTTAGGAGAAAATGAGGGTGTCCTTAATAATAAGTTGTTTATTCATTAAAGTATGATGATACTGGCATGAACACATGATTTGATGGAAGTAGAAGGGTAATTAAGATTAAGCAGAAGGGTTGTTGTTGTTGTGCATCTCGGCCTTGATAGCGGAAGCCAACTGATCATAAGCTTCGGCCCACGCAGCCTTCATCTCCTCACTCCATTTCTCTTCTCTCATTGCTTCTTTCACTGTCCTTAAGAGTGCCTCTTTCACCACCTGCATGCATTACATATTTCTCAATGACTTTACTGATTTAAATTACATATTTCTCCATATTCATTCATAGGCAGGGATGGGCGCATAACTTTATGCTAAGGACGGACGCATAATTAGTAGTTTAATTTACTCCTCCTCCTCCTACTCCATTGATTGATGGGAATACCTCAAAATGGGGGTCCATGACACCACTCTTGACATGAAGGGCGCCCAAATAGTTGAGAGTTGTATCAGCTACCACCACTTCCCCTTTCTCTCTCAGCTGAATGGCCGACTCACATGTCTTTTCTTTCAACAAACAAAACAAAACAAAATAAAATCCATCCATCCTTTTAAAAATTAGAAGAAAGAGAGAAAGGGACAGACCATCTTGAAAACCTTGACAGCGTGAGCTTTGAGCTTTGGATTGTTGTGAGGAATCTCCTGGGAGTCCCTCAGGAAACTGAACATGTTCTTGGCAGCCGGTGCTATCTCCAATATCCTATAATTCCACCAATGAAAATGGATGAAGAGTATATATATACATAAAGAAGAAGAAGATGAATAAAGAGAGAATTGTTGTTTACAGAGTAAAGAAAAGCAAGCTGAAATGAGGGATGTCTTGCTTCAGAACCTCCCATGATTCCTTCACCAAAGCTTCTTGCTGCTCTGTGAAACCCATCTCACAAACAACCTAGTCTCTCTGATTTCCTTTCTCTAAGATAAGCACCGAGTGGTGTGTTTGTTTTATACAGGGTTTCTTTTCTTTTATTTTTTCCCCTTTGATTTATGTAAGAAAATAATTACTTATTTATGACAATAGCACTCAGAACAAACGTAACTGCTAGCCTACTGGTATTGAATTCAATACAGCTCAGCTTTATTTGGTATCTTAGACGTGCATTCATGATTTTGTTTCATCTTTCAAGATAGGATCCTTTATTTTCCACATTATTTATATTATAAATATACTTAAAATATATAAAAATTAGTATAATAATTTGAATTTTTTTCTATCGGGACTGTTTGAAAATTCAAGAACTGATAACCACCCGAAATAATCAACAAAATGGATTTTATAACAAAAAAAACCCAAACTGAAACATAATAGACCGAATTGGCTTAGGTCTGATTCTATGAGGGTCAAATTTGATCTTTTCGGTCCAAACGAGTTTTTCAACCGGAAAAGCTTAAAAATATAGCTTTTTGATTTTGTTGTAAAATCATGTTGGAAAAGCCACTTTTTTGTCAAAATATACGTGTTTGGGAGCCAAACGCTCGTTTTTAGCCAAAAGCTCGTTCTATAATCATTCCCAAAGAGGCCCTTAGTCGATTTTTCGATTTAAACGAAAAATGCTCTCATAGGGCCAACTCATTATAAGTTACTTATTATAATGATTTCAAATTTGAATTTGACATGTTATGGATTTAGAGGTTAGAAAAATAAATCAGTTTGAGTTAAGGTTCAAGTCGAGTAATTTAAATTATTGATTTCTAATATCGAATCAAATTAAATTAAGTTAAAATCATTCCGATCAAATTTTTATATTCGAATAAAACACGTGAGGTCTTAGCGTTACTTGCGGGGAACTTGTTGCTTTTGCTTAAACAAGCTTTGGTTTTGGGAATGATCCGCATTGTATGTAATTGACCTCAACCACTCTGTTTCTATTTCCCTCATTTTCATCCTTTCCACGAGGTACACAAATATCAAACGATAGCAGATCAGTTTATATTTGTGTTATTACACGCATAAAAAGGACAACATCAGGCTTTTCATTTTATTTCAAATATTCATGTTCGATATATATAATATAATATAAAATTTTCAAACATGCTTGAAATACTATGGTAAAAATGTTTCTTTAATCATCAAACTCGAATCCAAATAACACAATGTTTGGTTTTATAGTTTTAAGTTAAAATTTAGGGTTTTGTGGTCTAAAATAAAATACAGTTTTTTTAATATATATTTATTAAGTAATTAAAAACAATATCATATATATATATATATATCGTTGTCGTTTGATTTAGTTCATGTTAACATGTGTCTTCAACACTATTGTGAACATTTTTTTCAAAGTTCTTATATTTTATTTTAGTCATCGATAATATAAATTTAATCGATTTTACTCAAACATCATGAAAGACACATTTCTAGGATCATACCATGCACGCAAAAGAAATGTCCAACCATTTGCGTCTGTCTTTATTCGTGACACGTAGACAGAAACACATCCAATCGTCTATATTTTCCCATGATTTTATACAAAGGATATCAATTCTAGTAAATAATTAGAAACGAATCTCATTTTCGAATTTAATTTAAAAGCAACATATTTGAAGAAAAAAATACTCAATCGTTTTAAATTTAATAAAATATCATGTGACCAATTTTCAGGTGATTTAACGCATAGAAAATGGTACGAAAAACTTGAACTAGAAATTTATGTGTGATATTATATATTAGATAAAGATTAATGTATAGTTTAAAAAATTGCCTCGAAAGTTAAAAGATTGGGTCAGAACCAGCAAAAACAAGAAGATATAACTTGATTTTTTATTTTTATTAATTTCGGATATTTTAAGAAAGGAATTGAACCTTTTCGTGTGTTGGTTTATTTTTCATATTTGTTTTTCAATATATATATTGAAATCTTGTAAATTGTTCTTTTTTGTTATTATTAATTTACGTTTTAAAATTATTCAAGATAGTTGAACTATCCCATTCAATTGATTGTACCAAAACCTATAAGTCCAACTCGTTCAACCATGATTTCACATCCTCCGCTATTTATTCTAAAACCTCAAATAATTTTGGTTTGATTTTTTTAATTATTATTGTTTGAATTTGACAGAAAAATCTCCAAACTGTCCAAATATTTTATCATTTATTCTCTGTCATTGCAGAATAAAAAAATCGTATCTATTTATTTACGTAAACTATATCAATGATATGTACCATTTTTTGGAATTTTATGTACCAAACATGTGGCACAATTAATTAATCTTTTGGGGTATTAAACATGGGCTTGAAGTTAAAAGGGCAGTGGCCCGGCCCTAAACACCTCTGTTTTTGGGCACAAGGTCACGCACTAGTGGACTCAAATTTTCAACGCAGTTGGGTTATAGTGATACGTTAGAAGGGAAGCTAACGGTGTGGCAGACTGCCTTGCCCGTGTTTGCCGACTGCCTTGGGGGGCTAATCTGAGAGCTGTGCTTTACGGAAGAGGCTACGGTTCATTCGACGGAGCTGTTGAAAAATTAGTTTGAGTGGAAAAGCGACGTTCTGAAAGAAGCTGAAAATTTTAGTTTTTTTAACCGTTACGTTTAAGGTCAAATCAGGTAGAGAAACGATATAAAACAACGCAAAAATTGAAGCGTTTGGTAAAACTTTTCCGTTTCACAACTAAAAGCAATCTCAAAAACTGCTCCAAACAGAGCCTACCTCTTTTTAGCTGAAGGATATACAAGCAGTTACTTAATGTTTAGTTTGTATTGTGTTTTAAAAATATGCCTTAAAAATAATGTTAGGTCCCAAATTAAAATTTTTTATTTAGAACTAAATATTCATATGTATAGTCAATCTAATCTTAGTTTATAAGAAAATTGTGGATTTATAAGAATTTGAGTGATTATAGATCATTCGGATATGATTTTTAATTAGAATATGTCTAAGGGCTTCATTGGATATATAATCCAAATGGATTGAATATTTGGTAAAATAGGGCAGCTTTGGGTATATTTTAGAATCTACGGTAAATTCTACGGTGCAGGGTAAAGTCGCCACCTGCAGATGGTGACTTATGTGAAGACGTCATCTGCAGGTGGCGACTTCACCTTGATTTTATCTTGAATCGATAAGGAAAAATATTAAACTATTATAAATCAAGGAGAAGTCGCCACCTGCAGATTGCGTCTTCACCAAAGTCGCCATCTACAGGTTGTGACTTCACCCTCCACTGTAAAATTTGTCGTAGATCTCAAAATATACCTAAAGGTGTCCAAAACTCAACTTGCATTATTCCCAAAATAATCCTATATCTAAGAGGACCTATACATTGTGAGATTAAAACAAAATGAAATCCCAGAGACAATTCATGCATGATTTATGTAAGGTGAGAGTTAACGAGAGGGTTTTTTGATCCCAACGTATTCGATATGGTATTCCGGAGGATTTTTTTTATTTTTTGGGATAAATATTGTAATATTATATCCAAAAGCAGCAGTAAGCTGCTACAAAATATAACATCCTACAAAGAAACAAATAAAATTCTTCCAAACATCAAAAATTTGAACATTTACAATGCCACTCGTTTCCACATATTTTTTGTGTCCTAATCTGAATTATATCATTTATAATATCAAAAATAGAATAAACAGATCGAAATGAGTTTTGAATTTTTTTTACAATATATCTTTTGAAATTTTTTTCACTGCATCTTTTACTCCAGAAAAATATTTTCCTTTAACCTATATAAATTAAAATAATCTAATATAGATATATATTAGAAAGCTTGTAATTAATCCTTAATTTTTCAGAAAACAAAACGATTGATGATTGATTGGTCGTAATTGAAAGTAGTTTGGATTGTCGGTAAAGTTCGTACGTAAAGCATAAATTTTTGTCCCCACGTAAAATTAAACACTCCATAAAAAACAAAGTTAATATAAATCGGATAAATTAGGGAATATTATCCCTTGAAATTAAATTTAGGAAAATGGGATCTTTAAATTTTATTTTGGAAAGGGTTAATTACGCTGTTAATACATGAACTATACTAAATTTTTAATTTCATACATAACATTTTAAAATTTTCAATTTCATATATATGGTTTTTCGTCGTTAATCACTTTACTCACTCCTATTACAAAAACAGACGTAACCGCTTTGACCAATCAAAAACTGACACATGACATTTATTTTATTTAAAAAATTATTTACTTAAGGGTTAATAACAATATTAATCCTTTATCTTTTATTGATTTTTTAATTTAACCCTTTAGTTTAAATTAAAAAAAACAAATATTTATTTCTAAAATTATAAAAATAATGGATCAACGAGGGATTAAAACATGACACCATTTTAAAAATATTTTTAGTTACAAGATTAATCCTCAATGTTTAATTATTTTTTTTAATTTCATCATTGATCTATAAAAATAAAAACTCAATATTTATTTTTTAAAAATACAAAAATATTATAAAACAATTTTCTCTTCTCTTCTCAATATTTTCTATTAACAATATTTTCTTAGCCAAGTAAAAATCAAATTGACATGATTTGGAAATGAGTATGTAAGATTTGAAGGGGGGAGTTTAAGGGTTCTTTGATCATTTTTCAGTTCTTTTATGGTTCAGATTAGTTGAGGCGTCAATGGGTTTTACTCCATTTTTTCTCGAATTTTCTCTGTAGTACTCTATGCAGGAAACTTGTAATTCGTAAATGAAAATGATTTTTATTAGAATACAAAGAGATCGAGCACAAACCAAAGCTAAACAAGCAAATAAAAACAGTGAAAAAAATACCAAAATCAAACACAGAGATAAAATTTCCAATAATAATCTATATTCCTTCCATGATGCGTTTGAGAGCAAAATCAAAAGCCAAAACACTTGTCAGTCTCATTCACCAAATAGCAAGATTCGAACCCATCCATACTCCCCAACTCTAAAAACCCCAAAATCCCACCGCTTCAATTCTGATTTTCTCTCACAATAATTACATTTAACCAAACATTGCAAAGATCGAGAGCTGCTCAAATGGTGGGGTTGACCCAGATTTCCCTCGGAAATCATATGTTTTTTTTCTTCCACTTTCTCGATAGGGTTTAAGAAATAAAATCATTGTTCATATAAAATGGAAGATTGAAAGTGATTGAAAACCGCAAAATTAACCAAATATTTGAAAAGGGAGAACAAATACGAGCTGGCTAATATATTTTATGGCCGAAGACAAGATCGGACGACAGTGGCTCCGACAATCTGAGCGGCTGTAACTTGGGTGAGGAAGACAACGTGAGTGAGGATGAGAAGAAGAACAAGTTTAGGGTTTTTATGAAAGTTTGTTTAAGTAAATGATTTTTAAGTGCCACGTATCATTTTTTGAATGGATGTTGTATACTTTTTAATAATTTTTTAAAATAAATATTTAATTTCTAAATTTTAGGTTGAAATTTGAAAATAATAACACGTTGAGGACTGAACTTGTAATTATTCCTTAAATAAATGATTTTTTTTTTTAAATAAATGCCATGCGTCAAATTCTGAGTGGATATATGGTGCCACATCAGCTTCAGTAACGGAAGTGGATAAAGTGATTAACGGCGAAAAATCCTATGTATAAAACTGAGAATTTTAAAACATTTTGTATGAAACTGAAAATTTGGTATAGTTCATGTACTAATGGGGTTATTAACCATTTTGGAAACCATGAACAATGGAGGTGAGTTTGTTTAATTTTTTTATAACGTAAAGTGTTCAGTGCATGTCATTTAGGGGGAAATTAATTAAAAAATATCAAGTCATCGTCTGCAGGTGACATCTCCACCTGCATTGTAGAGTTTGCCATAAATTCTTAAATATATTTTAATGTACCCTATTTTCTTAAATTTAATTCATAAACACCCTAAATACTTAACGAAACTATACAAAAAAATGAATTGAAAAAATACGAAATTAACTAATAATGATTGAGTGTAATGACAAAATAGGTGGTTCTCTTAAAAATAAATTCAAATTTAAACTTTAAAAACGATATTCCTTGAAGTTGAATCACGAATAACGAATTTTAAACATTAAAAAAAAACTAGAAATCAATGATTTCCTACCAAAAGAGACAAAACAGTTGCATATGCCCAAAGCACATTGCACCATTCCCTCTTTCTATAATCGTCTCCGAAAATTTCAAATCAAATCAGCCATGGCAGATCCCAAAGCTGCCTATTTTACTTCGAGGTAAATTATCTCATTCAATTATTGGATCCGACCTATTTTGATAATTTAATTATAAAAATTAGAAATTTGACCATTAAACTATTTAATTGGTCATGTTTTGACCATTGGCCGTTAAAATCTAACGGAGAGGTGACATGACAGTTAAAGTAAAATTTGTATAATTACATATTTGATCCATATTAATGACTTATTATATCAATTTAGTCCTAATTTTAATTTAATTAAATAAAATAATCAACAAATCAGAAAACAACACATGTTATCACCTGATTGAATGTATTTACTCTAATTCTAATTTATTTAAGGGTCCTTAACAATAATTGAGTTTACCTATGTGGAATTCAGTGTACATTCAACGCATGTCAAATTTTATCAAGTTTTGAATTCATTTACTCATTCAATTAGCCAACTAAAATTTATTGACTTTTTTTGTATGTTCTTCAAACCTGTTTTAGTAGTGTTAACTAACTTACCTGTATCGGTACCGATACTCGAGAGACCGTACTGATAATCCCTTTCAATGACCGTTAAATTTGTTAAGATTGGTGTATAGGTATCGGTACGGGATCTAGCTGTATCGGTACGCAATGCATGACTCACATATTAACCAATTCTAGTAGCTTTTTTCGTTAGCGATACGTAATGAACCTTATTGATACCAGATTCTTATACATATGGGGATCGGTACGGTCCGCTTCCGTACCGATACCCCGTATATTTTACAAATTCCAATGACGAAAATTCGTATCGATATGCCTAGACTAGTATCGGTACGTATTAACAACTTGATCTAATAATGCTCAATCGTACCAATACGCTCTTACCTGTATTGGTACGTGATGTTCTGTAGTGACATATTATGTCTAGTTTTAAAGCATTTTAACCAATTAAACAATGTCCAAATTCAATGAAATTTTGCAGGCAAGTTATAAATACCTAAATCTTGTAGCATGCCAAGTTTCATAGCAATACGAATCCGTTTACCATATTTTTTTTAACTTTTTAGGCCTAATATGCCATTTCTACCAATTTCACACGATACGAAAGAGTCACTTAAGGCCATTCAAGTTCACAACCACATACAAACACATAGCTACAACAAAAAGGTCGTATGCTACTTGTTTAACCATGTTGCCACCATACTAGGAGTTTAAAAGGAACAAAAGACATTACTTCACTAGGTTGTGACTTGCCAAAATATCAACTTCCCCGAATCTTGTTCTGTAAATTCCTTAACTTGAAATGCATAAAATGAAATGCAGTAGGCATACTTTGCTAGTGAGGTAATCATAAACAATTTCAATAACAATGGTATGCATATCAATTCATACTATAGCAATATATTTAATGTATACTCATGCTTAAATCTTGAAAACAACATATAATATCATTTTTCCTTGGATCGAAGCTAGTGGATACACAAATTCTCAACCAACATCGCCAATCAATGAATGATTAAATCCTCCAACATCGCCAATAGACCAAATCATAACATATCCTGCCAATACCGCCAAATAGAGCCTTAGCTCAAGGATCGTAGTCCACTCTATACCAATGAGCTCATGAATTTTATGGTATGCCATTTGTATCCAATGTTCATTCGAATCCAAGGTCCGATAAATTAAGCCAATAACAATAACAATGACAATATCAACAATAATGATTTCAATGATTCTATATCAATGTTCAATATAGCCTTGCAACGTTTTGATGATGTCCATGTCAATACAATATTTCGATAGTCGACAATTCAATGCAATGAACTTACCGATGCTTACCAATACTACCTCTTATGAGGTTTTGATGTAATGGTACCTTGTAACATATTAGCAATGTAAAGCACAATAGATAGTGAAATCGAGAAGGTACCTAGCCATTTTTAAGACTCCGACTACACTCATCGATACTTTCGAGACCTTCAAGGCTCCCGGATAACAATTCCTTTGTTCCCTTGCTTGATAGGTACCGGTGAAATGGTCGTTTCCTCAACTTGCACGTTTTGAGCTATTCAATAATGACAAGGAACAAGGGTTACAATGGTTCCATCAATTCTAACAACAATACGTTATTCATAGCTTTGATCAGCTATAGGAACAATAAAGTTTGAACTAGGAAATTCATGGAATTTAATTAAGATTTTAGGTAAGCTCAATACAAGGGTTTTATCTATAACCCTACCTTGAATTTGTTAACAAAACATTAGGCTTACCTTGCCCGATAGACTAGAATTCACTAAGGTTGCGAGATTGAAGAAATCAAAGCTTTAGAATTGGCCTTCAATGGAAGTGCTTGCTTAATGGTTGAATGAAGAAGATGATGAAGATGTTAGGTTGAAGAAAGCTAACCGATAAGTTTCCTTACTTTATTCTTTTAATTACTATTAAAATAGTTAGCTTTCCCGAAGCTATTTTCTAACATCCACGTAAGTGGTGATTAAGCTTGGAGAGGGGCTAATCGCGAGGTTAGTCCTTCAACTTTTCATTCCTTATTTGTTTGCCCCAATAATTTCAATTTTCACACTTAGGTCACTAAATCAAGATTCAATAGTTTCAATATGGTTCTTAACCAATAACAGCGCTTAATTAGGTTCAATACTTGATCAATTGACCACTTGATCAAAGATTAATACAATAATTTGACTTTCTGATGTTGGATTTCTGATTATCGAAATCTAATTTCAACTAGACCAGTTTTTAGGGTGTTACAGGTGGTCACCCAGGTAATTTACCTTTTACTTTAAAACTTATCCCATGAACAATCCTTACAAATCAAGCAAAATCAGCCACTTTCAACCAAAAGCAACTAACAAAATAATATCTTTATTTTATACATCATTAACCATAATTTAAAATTTCAAAAGCCCATACTAACAAATCGACCGACACTCTTAAAATCAGGGACTAATCGGAATTAAGGACAAAACATAAATTATTTGAAAAGTAAGGATAAATTCACTATTAATCCGTTTTTATATAAATTAAAGATAAGAAACATGTCCCCCTCTATACGCTCCATCCCTGCTTGCAACCAATAATATCTATTAGATCTCTAATAATTTTAAAGTTAGATATCTTAACCTCTTTTAATAATTAATTTTAAGTTAGTCATTCCTTAAGATATATATATAGATGAATCTATCACGTGCGTCGAACATCGTTGAACACCATTAACGCTGAACATCGCTGAACACCATTAAATTGATTAATAAATATTAAAAATCTCAAGGACTCAACATACAATTATAAATTATTTAAAATAAAATTTTAATTAAATTACTTTTTATATATATTATATATTTTAAAATTTTAAAATAATTGGATCAAATAGCCAACCCTAAATCTTTTTTCTTTGCTATTCCAATCGCCGCCGCCGTTAGCCACCATCCGCCGGCGAGATTATCGCCACCGCGTCTCTGTCCCTTCGTGACCGCTATTCGAACCTGGCCGCCATTCCTCGCCGTCCGCGCAGCAAATCTGGTAAGGTTTTATTAGATGCTTTTATGTTTTCTTTTCATCAGGACTTCTTATTCTATTCAACTTCCTTGGGTGTAAACTTTCTTTCATGCCATCACATATCTCGTCTTGTTATGTCATTGTGAGCCTTCAGAGTCTCTTGATTTCTGACCTATTGTTATTGAGACAAAAAGAAAAGGAATTTAGGGTCTGCTAAATTATGTGATGACTTGTATTATGCTGTTTATCTTGTCTCATTTGTTGTTTTCTATGTGCAGCTTTTCATATTCTCATAAAATTTGTTTGAAAGAAACCGAAAGCTTAATATTTCCTTGGAGAGAGGACAAATTGATTCTATATTCCGCATTAACTACACAGACCCATGGATTGAAGGAGATGACAAGAGGACCTCTAGAACAATAATTGTCCAGGTGGCTTTTGCTTTTACTTTTTCAATGATTGGAAGATTGATTACTATTTTGAGCATATACATGTATTTTTTATAGAATTCAAGAACTCCTGGGACACTTGTGCACGGTAACCAACATGACAATAGTAGTCTTGAGTATGAACCATGTAACAGCTGGTTTAGAGTTTATTCGACCACTCAGGCCAAAATGGAGTGGAACAGCTGGTCTTTTTTTAGGTACAGCGTGTTACTTCACTACATAACTCTTTTTGTGTATGCTAGATGTTTGTTCCGGATTTTCTTCAAAGAGAAGTTTGTAAAAAGTAGTGCCTAAAATTTAGTTTTTATTCTGAATTTGATATTTGGGTGATTATGGTTTATGTTTCACTTATATGATTTATTTATGATATTTTAAATTTTGAATATGCAGCATGCTGGTACTCGTGATATCTGAATTTGGGGAAGATAATTGTATCAGGCATGATGATATTTACTTTTTTTATTGAACTTGGATTTTGAATAAAGTTATAGAGATAAAAATGTAGCTGTTGGTGGATGACAGAGAATTAAATAAAAAAGATCGACTTAACCTTGATGCTTGTAGAATTCTGTGCGTTATTTTTATCTTTTTTGCTGTTGTGTAGGTTGGGCCTGTGGAAGGGATAATATTTGCTGATTATGGACATGATCTATGGTCAGGCCCCAATGTACCTGGTAAGTCTTTTCTAGTTCATCTTCATTTTCCTTTTTGACATTCGTTGTTTCCCATGAATCTGTTTGTTTTGGTTGTCCAGGTGATCCTGCGGGGGCAAGATACAAGCCTGGGAGTGGGTATGGATATGGGTTTGATATCCGAGTGGAGTCGTTTTGGGGGCCTTTGCGACTTGAATATGCATTTAATGACAGACATGCAAAGAGGTTTCACTTTGGGGTTGGCCATCGAAACTAAGGAGAGGAAAACTGCAGACCATTCTGCTTCATAGCATCTTGGATGTTAGTTGGCCTTAAAGTATTCAAAATTTTGATGATGATTGTCTATATATTATGGAGGAAGAACACAGATGATTAATGTCCATATAGATATTTAAAGTGATAACACAAGCTCTTGTGAAAGGGCATATCTTGGATACTAAATAAGTTGCAAACACAGACCCTCTGGTACTGGTAACCCACTTCGAAGGAGATAAAGAAACAATGTGACTCCCCAGTCCTACATTAAACATTAAAAATAACTACGAAAAGATATGTTAATACAGAAATTCATTTGAAATCATCAAAATTGGTTTTAATTGATTTCTAATTTTTGGCGTAATAATAATATTTTCATGGGTTTATTCTTTTAATTGAATTTAAAATTCGTTTGGTTGGTTTTGTCTGCATGCTCTTAAGTGTTCAATCTAACGATGATGGCCAAGTATAAACCTTTTCCATTTTTAATTAGGAGTTTTTTACGTTCCAACTCTTTCATTTTTTGTTCACTTGCTAGTTTGCTACATGTGTTTTGATATATATATATATACACTAAAGTCACCGAACTTTGATAAATTGTTCAATTTGATAATCAAATTTCAACTACTTTAATATAATCATTAAACTTTAATTCGTTAAATTATTAATTGTTGTTAAAAAGATTATGTGACAATTTAAAGAATTTGTATAATAACACATTGAGTCAGCCTAAAGACAATTAAACCATTCAAAGTTGGGGGCAATTGCCCCTCCCACTCTCCGTCCCTGAGTGCCCCCAAATAAAAACCAGTTGATTCGTTCATGTTTTAACACCATGAAACGCTCATCAGCTAGGCAATGGCTGTTGCTACTGGCGTAGATGTGCAAAATCATAGGGTCTGGCTAAGAAGAGATCATGCATTGAGGCAAAACGCACAGTAAATCGAATCTCATCGTAAAATTTTTAAGGAGAGAGTATTGTTCCCAAATTAGATTTGGACTACACCAAACTTTGCACCAAGTCAAAAAAGGCATTCAAAATTTGCAACTTGCATTCTTCTGTTATTTTCTACTCTGTAAGAGAAGTAGCTGAGGCTTCACGTACAGAAAGTGTGAATTACAGAGCCATCCCACTCGATTCAGCTTCAAGGTACTTACAGATCTTCTCCATAACCTCCTTACCCTTCACATTATTTTGCATGAACCTCTCAGCACATCGATGCTCGACTTTTTCAGCCATGGAATCCAAAGCCGATAACGGCTTAATATGAATACTAGTCTCCTGTCGACAAATGGTCCATCTTGTTGGATTATCAGGGTGAGGATCATACTTTATCTTCACCTCTACCTCTATAAACTTCTGAAAAATGAGGTTACGAGTTGTAAGTTGCATCGACTTAGATTGGGCATCAACAACCGATGATTCAACACAATGGTAGACGTCCTGACCGATGATTTTGAGAACAAACCAGGGCCCTAGTGCATGAATGGTAGGAGCACGAGTAGTGTAGAGCTTACCAGAGAGAGGATCAAGTCTGCGATTCAACGTGTCAACTTCAAGGATGTGAGACAAGGTACGCTTGTCCTCAGGATCAGCGAACTTACACCAAGAACAGAAGTTACTCGATGGATGCTTGTATACGTGCTCTTGAGCATATCCCTTCACCACTATGATCTGACTATCACTGTTAATAGATAAAGAACAACTCAGACCTCACAACAATGTGCATCCATAGTTATTCAGGTAGAGTTCACTTCATCTAAATGATACCAAATGTGAACTAAACATACAGAAATCAGGGAGGTTCAAAAGATCTGGTTTTGTTTACAACAAAATAATAAAAATAATCATCATCGTTAAAGTTTTTAACTCGATCTACTACAAAACCAATCTCCAATTAGGTGTAAAATTTGAGAAATAACAGCACTGGTATCAATCAGATCAAGCATATAATTTATTTTAGACATAAATTCGTTCCTGCATTATAGAATTAAAATTATAATATAAAATCAGGCAGTAAATTACGTGACAGAAAGTTTAATGTGTTAAAACCCTAATAGTTGAGAAAGTAAAGAACTTCTAAAAACAATTCAGCATCTTCTTCAATTTTCATCATGATCTACACAAAGAAGGATAACGAAAAATAAGATTGCATTATGGACATCAATTTAGTACCAAAATGTGAATTCATAAAATATACAACAATTTACCCAAAAGAAGAAAGGATCTAAATTAAACATTCAAAGATCCACAAATGCCCCCCAAAAAATAATTACAAGTATAGATCATCTAAAACCCGGTATAGGACTTGAGATAAGCTGAACCACCCATGAACCAATTGGATCCCCAAAAGAAGAAAATGGTGTAGCACAAGATCAAATCGGCCTTAAAAACGGGACGAGAAAACAAAAATGAATTAATTTTTCCTAAAACGAAAAGAGCTTACAGCTATTACTTAATAATTGATTAAAAGTACGATCATTATTAAACATCCATCTAGAAAGCACGAAGATCAATACTAATACTTATAATAATGATGACGACGACACAACGAGAAACATAAATGAGTAAGAAGATTTGAGAGAACAAATCGCACCATTAAGAAATGCTGCCGCAGGGTAAAACCCTAAAATGATGTCGAGGAAATGTAGAAGAGGAAGAAAAAGGCGATGGTGAGTGGCGCGGCGGCGGCGGTAAAAAGGAAAATAAAAGGATTAAATTTAGGATTTATGATATAAAAAAGATTTGGGTATATCTGATTTTAACATATTAATTAAAAATATTATAAAAATATAAAAGTTTATTAAATTTAATTTTTATTTTTTAAATGATTTTAATTATAATTCGAGTCCTTGAGATTTCTAATATTTATTAAATAATTTAATAATATTCAACGATATTTAGCGTTAGTGGTGTTCAACGATGTTCGGTGCCCGTTGTAGAATTTTCCTATATATATAATTGTTAAAGGGATAGGATCGGCTTACTCAAAATGTAAAACTCATAGTTTTACACGTTTTTGTGGATCTTTGGATATGTGAAATGGATGGCTGAGATTAATTTCTTACTTTTTTTTCAAGTAATAATCTTCACATAACCTACTATTAATCTCAACTACCCAACATTTAAAAAAAAGTGTAAAAGTAAAAAATTATTACATTATGTAACTGGATTATATCCTATTGTCATATATATATATATATATATGTTAAAGAAAATAAAAACAACAACCCTTTCATTTTTTTTATCTTTCAACCCATTGTATTTTTTAAAAAAGGGGCTAATGGTAGCTTAGCTGAGAAATAGAAACATAATTAATCTAAATTAAGCAGTAGGAGTAGGATTCAATTTTTTTATAAAAAAAAGAAGAAGAAGCGAACACAATATATAGCCATAAATTTAAACCGGAAACTAAAGCAATATAAATGAAAATATTTAACATGTATATAGATCGGATCCATAAACCAAACAAATATATATATATAAAAGAAAACTGTTGCCTGATTATTACAGATTTATATCTGAACTGTTTTGAATCCTGATGGTAGAGATTTGCGTGTAATTTCAATTCAATACATACAGAAAATAAATGAAAAAATTACACGTAAAAACTAAAAAAATAAACAAACAAATATATTATAATAATAAATTCATGTACGTGGGCACCTTCTTTTAGCGATGGGATCAAGAAAACCAGCTTCGAAAAACGCATCGACTTCATCTCTGTTGAGGATCTCGAAGAACTGGAATTCAGACAGCTTCCGTTTACACGAAACAAGTGTTTTCCTAGGTTTCCTTGGTGCTCCCGGACATGCCAAAACCGCCGGGATCTTGTTTTCTTCCGATGTAGGCGTTGAACACTCGCTGTTACTGCTGCTGCTGCTGTCGTCGTCTCGGTCCTTGTTTTCTTGCTGAGTTCTTGTTCCACTTTGATTGGAAGTTTGAACGTTTAGTTTGGGTAAATTTGCTTTCGCCAAATCTTGGAGTAATCCAAGATCTGTAGACATTATTGTCTTAAAAAAATAAACCACAAAGAGAAAGAGAGAAGAAGAAGAAGAAGTAGTAGTGTAATGGAAGGTAAGAGAAAAGCTGAGGGAGTAAGGAGTGTAGGATCCTTTTATATTCTTCTCTAAACAATTTACTGTTCATTTTTTCAACCTTATTTATTTATTTATTTATTTATTTTCAAGATCAAATATTAATTATAATAATAGAGACTTTGGATATTGCTTTTCGATGCGGAAAACTTTGAGTTGGGTGGGTTGCTTTCTTAGGCTTTTTTACCTCATTTTCTTTTAGCTTTTTGCTTGCGTAGCTATGGAGAAAGAGGAAGATTTTGTTTTCATTTTCTCTTTCTTTCTTCCCAATGTTCGGGAATGGAAGAAAATGTTGTAATCCGAATTTGTAAAACAATTTTGTATTAATATTTTGCTTTTTTTATTGGACAGATTCAGAAAATAATTAAATACCACGCAATAACATATAAGGATGACAAAAAACGTTGAACCTTCAAAGTTTCAATCTGTTATTATCTTATCAAAAGGATTTTGGTGTGGGTAAATATGTTATATATTTACTAAAATGTCAACCGCCGAAGCAGTAATTAATCATTTTATCGCGGGTGCTCTCACTAAGAGGTAAACTGCTGATCATGAAATGTATTCCATTCTTATTAGTAAGACATGGTTAAAGGATGAGGTGAGCAACCACCACACCATATTTCATGATTAATGTCCAATCATTTTAATTCTATATTTATTTTATTTTAAATTTTTTTAAGTTTATAAGAATTCTAATTGTTTTAAATTTTGTAAAATATTTTCGTTTAATTTTGTAACATATATTTGGTTTAGTTTTATAAGTATGCAAAATTCCAGAGCAAGTTGAGACGGGATGGAAAGAATCGTTACAAGGTGGGGAGGTCGAATAGGCAGACAGACACAGAATTTTATGTTAGAGGTAAATTTTTAAAATTTTAAGAAACGAAATAAAATATATATAAAAATATCTTCATTATATGTGAAATTCAAATTTTCAGGACAATCACTCCTTTAGTCCATTCCTGGATCGAGGTTAAACAAGTTTAACTGCATATAAATAAAATCTGAGTTGGGATTGACCAATGTTGATTGATAGGCATGCTGTTGTCGGGCCACTTGACGATGTTTCGGTGTCTTAGTTTTTGCTCCTATGGTTGCCATATTTTGGGAGTATTTTTATTATTTTTATGTAATTTTTATATACGATTGTTTACAATAAATGTTGAGATTTAAATCTATACAAAAATAAAATAAATATATATTTTTAATCATTCGGTCAATAAATGAGTCTCTATTTTTATTATTTTTATGCTCTATTGTAATTTTTATGCTCTATTTTTCTTATTGTGCTTAGATAGGGTAAGTATACTCTATTGTTTCAAATATTTAACCCTAAGGTTTAGATTCATAATTAATTTAATCTTACACCTAATATATTTGATGACTTTAAATTATTTCAAAATTTTGAACAAATGGACAACTGAATTCGATATGTCAAGGGCTACTAGACTTTGGTTCATGAATTATTCAAATTTAGACTTAACTATTATCGAAATAAGCTCAAGTTCAAATAGTTAAAATTATCAATATCAAATTTTAATTTCATAATATTAAATTTGAATTTGTAACTCACGGTGAATTTGTTTTAAATCACTTTATCCTTATATCATATGAAAAATATTATATAATATCCATGTAAAATGAGGTAATGAATTATTATATCGTAAACCTGATTAATTTTGTTTATCTTTTAGGTTTAAGTTCGATTTTTTTTAGTAGTCTTAAGGTCATTACAATATAGTATATGTTCATACATATTGTTAAACCTTTTGATAATGCGCACACACCTTGCTGACAAAGCATAAACATCATCGTTTTTTCACTAGGACCACTTGTTGGATTTAGATTTAAGTTCAAATATAATATATAAAATTTACTGTTTAATGATTTTTTCTATAAAAAATCTAAAGCGTTTGTAAATTTAATTGATTAAACAATAAAATATGTGTTAAATAATTGTGTACGAAATAAAATTTCAATTCAAAATCAATTTAGTTTGATTTGGATCAACAAACACGTCCTTAATGATTTTCAGTAGAATATGCTCTTCGAGGTTGTGTTTTTATTTGTTTCAGCAACCTTTTAAACTGAAACGTGTCAACGTCTCATTACAGTTAACATATGAGACCGGATACAGACAATAAGACCCCACTTTCCTTTTTTACTACTTCATTTTGTTTCCTTTTAGAGGATTCCAATTATAACATGAGGAACGTGAAATTTACGCCGAAGACAAAAGGTGGTAACTATTCTGTCTTCTCTACTTACCGACGCTCTGTCATGGAGCGTGTAAAACACACTCTCCAACTTTCTTATTTTTAATCTTGTATTCTTTTTCTATTTATGAAAACCTTACTTAACTTCGATTTGAAATAAATTCATTCACTTTTCCTGTAATTAAATCAGTCGTTGTTTCGATTTATTTTATCTCTATTAATCAGGAATGGACAGAATATTTCTTAAAAATTTTAAATTTTTATATATTTTATATTGATGATTTAATTTTATTCCTTTAAAATTTTAAAATTCTAATATAATTTTGTCAAGTATAAAAATTTTGCACCTCTAACTTAAAATCTTTCGTTTTTTCCGTGCTATTTAGTATCTATGGCTATTCATATTTAGCAACAGACATATATAATTTTAAACAATTATCGTAAATGATCACATCCATGTTTTAAAAAAAAACATATCTTGTAGTTAATCTTATATATATATATATATTATAATTTTACCAATTATAATAGAAAATGTTAATTTATTTTTACTCTACATATTTTGGCAATACAATTGTATTTTCGTTGGAAACCAAAGCAAAATTTGCACTATATAGAATTTTAAAATATGGGATATATATATATATATAGTGAGCTTCTGCTTGAATTACTATCTAAATTCTCACCATTATTTTTCTAATTGAGTTGAGCTCAAATGGACCGACTTAACTTTATTAAGATAATTGAAACTGTTAAACTCTTTTTCTAATTCCATATTACCTCATTTCATATTTTGATTTTAGATAATATAGTTCATGCAACTAAGATAATAATAGTTGAGAAATTCTTTAATATAAAAGAAGAAGAATTAAAAGAAATGAAGGCTATGTTGCTTTGCGTGACAATATTGTAAATCTGCCAGAATTACATTTGATTGATCTACCAATTTAATTTTGTATCTATACCCTGTAATGAAATCATATCATTATTGATTAATCCACCTCACTTCTTTAAAACTCTTAATCATCATTTAACTGAAAATATAGGAAACAGATGGATATAAAAACAAAGCAAAAAGGACTCAGCAGGGATCATTTTCCCACCCTTTTTTAGTTGCAGATATCTAATATGAATTATAGGAAGGAAAAATAAGAGTAACGTAGGGATTAAGTGGTAGATTATGGTATGTGTGCTTCTCTCTCCTCTATCTGTTTAGCATAGGATACCATGTGTGTGCTTATCTAACCAGATCTCTTCCTTGAGTATTTTAATGGGAAAATTTATTGGATTTGGTTTCACCAAATACCAACTCATAGTCACCAAAGACAATGAATCTTTCCACGTGAAATCTGTCTGTTTCTGCTTACTCTCACCTCCATGTTTTTCACCGCTTAAATCCCTTTGCTTTTCCATCTCTTTTTTTAAAAAGGTACTAAACTGCATTATATTATATGTTGGATTAATTATATTCCTCCTAATTAACAAACAAATAAACCCCTCATTAATCCAATCTTAAATCGTTTTTTCGTAAGTTGTGAAACAATCATTTTTTACCCAGAATTCTGGGGGGAAATACATATATGCAGTATTTTTATATAAAACCCTAATGATGCGAAAGTCAATGGGTGAAAACCCTTTTTTGAGGTTCTTCATGAACGAATAAAACCAGACAACAACGTTCCAAATCTCCAAACTTTATTCCTTGTGTCAAAGCTTGTTTAAGAATTTCTTCCCTTCTTTCTTAAGCTTTTTCTTTCTTTTTTAATATTCTTTTCTTCTTCCTTTTTCCTTGTATCATATCGGGATAAGAAGATTTCACAACAAGCCTTGTTCTAAGGTTCCTTCTTTTGTAATCTTTCTTAGTAGTAATAGAATAAGTTATGGGATCGCAGAAAAGGAAAAAGATTTCTATACTTCAAAGGTTGTTTTCTCTCGAAATTTATTACATGCACTTAGTGGAGGTCCATAAATATTTTTGGGATGGACACACATAAAATCTCAAAAGCTCAGTGTAGATAGGGGTGTAAATGAACCGTGCTTGAACGAACAAGACTATGTTCGTGTTCGTTTGTTTATTTTTAAAGGTGTTCATGTTCGTTTAAATTTTTAATATTGTGTTCGTGTTCGTTTATTTATTTTTGAAGGTGTCCATGTTCGTTTGTTTAGTGTTCACGAACGTATTCGTTTAAGTGTTCACGAACGTATTCGTTTAAGTGTTCACGAATTTGTTCGTTTAAGTGTTCACGAAAGTGTTCATTTAAGTGTTCGCAAACGTGTTCATTTATTCGTTTGCGAACATGTTCATTTATATATTAAGAAATGTTAACTAAATTAACAATAAATAAATAAAGCAAAAACAACAAAATAAAACTTACGTTTCAACATGAACTTATATAACTTCCTTAGCAACAACAAAAAAGTAGTATTTAGATACATCCACAAGCATTTTTCTCCTATAAACGAGCTTATAAACGAGCCGGTAAACGAGTCCGTGTAACACCCCCTTCCTAGTCTGGAAGGAAATCAGGTCGGAGATGCTAACGGTGAACGATAATGGTGATCGGTAGAGTAATTCTGATAATTCAATGATAGTTTGATGATACAATGCAATGATTCCGTATTACTATACAATAAAACAATGATCTTAAGTTGGTTCAATACAATATTTATCTTTTTAGGGACCAAATTGTAATTGTTATAAATTAGAGGTCATTCTCAGACATTAAACTTACCAATATAAAATTCAACTTATAAACAGTGAGCGGGTAAATTTTCATCCCATTCAAAGGCCACTTACCTAGTCAACTAAGCCATTTAATAAACAGTGACCATTTCGTGATTTACCCAACTCATTTCTATAGCTTTTAACTGATTTACCTGAATCAGTATTAGGACTCGAAGAGGTCGTACCGGTACGCCTATGCCATGGTCGTTATTATCGTTACAATGAAGGGTTCGTACCAGTACGAGAACAATCTGTATCGATATGTTATGCATGATACAACTTAGACAAATTCTAGTAACATTTAACCGTACCGAAATAGGTCAAGCCGTACCGGTACGGGGGTGCAACGCAATAAGGGAATCGATACGGTATAATTTAGTTTCGGTACGCCAACCCTAATTCCCGAAATAATCGATCGTCGATACCGGTACGACCCCAACACGTATCGGTATGATGCTACATCAAAATTTTAGTGTTGAAGTCCCATATCGATACGCACAAGGTAGTATCGATACGCCATGTTGACCAACGTTGACCCGGTCCCAAAATGCATACTCGTACCGATACGCCTTCATTCGTACCGGTGTGACATGGTATGTAATGACAATTTATGTCTGGTTTTTATTCATTTTGGCCTATCAAATTATGACTAAATTTCATGAAACTTAACCAACAACCTTGTTTAGCCCAAATCTACTAATATGTAAAATTTCAAGGCTAATTGAATTCGTTTACCATATTTTCACCTTTTATAGCCAATAAGCATGTTTTTCCAAATTGTAACATACTCATGGGTCCATTTTATCTTAAACTTAAGCAAACGTATAACCATCAAATATACATATTAAAATGGGTCATTTATGCATACTTAGACCTTATGCCACAATCCTAGGAGTTTATAGACGAGAGGGACATTACTTAGTCTTGTAGAGTGACTTGCAAAACTTGCTTCTTTCCGATCCTCGCAAACTATATTCCTTGACCTGAAATGCATGGAAATAAGATGTGTTAGGCTTATTTAGCATAGTGAGGTAGTCAACAACAATGCTATGAGCAATACAATGGATGCCAATAATATCAATGATAGTATTTCAATGTATATAACATCTCAAACATTCTTAACAATGGTTTCAACAACTTTAACCCTTGGATTGATATAAGATAATGGATACCCGAATTCTCAACCAACATCGCCAAATCAATGAGTGGTCAAAATCCTGCCAACATCGTCAAAGGACAAATATCACACACACATCCCGCCAACATCACCAAATAGAGCCTTAGCTCAAGGACCGTAGTCCACCACGTACCAATGAGCTTATAAATTCTATGGTATGCCAATTGTATCCAATGTCCATTCAAATCCAAGGTTTGGTAATTAGGCCAATAACAATGACAATATTCAATATCGGTACAATGTTCAATATCAATAATAATGATCAATGCTTGTCTTGTTCAATGATGACCATATAGGTCCTTGTTAATACAATAATCTTATCAATACAGTGATCTTGCCAATGCAATATTCTTATCAATACAATGATC
This sequence comes from Hibiscus mutabilis, assembly GCA_019671005.1. Classification (NCBI taxonomy): domain Eukaryota; kingdom Viridiplantae; phylum Streptophyta; class Magnoliopsida; order Malvales; family Malvaceae; genus Hibiscus; species Hibiscus mutabilis. The sequence goes on from CM033743.1 coordinate 4,740,094, forward strand.
TTATCAATGCCATGGTCAATAATCAATATGCATGTCTATGAATCTCAATAGTATATCAATGGGGTTAATGGCAATATCAATGATCAATATGTATTTCAATATTGACAATATCAATACTATGACTCAATAATCAATGTTTCAATGTAATAAACTTACTAAAGCTTGCCAATATAGCTTTTCCTGAGGTTTTGATATAATCGTACCTTGTAGGGATGATAATAATACAATAATCAATGAACAATAAAACCGGAAAGGTACCTAGCCATTCTTGAGATTCTGACTACACTCACCGATACTTCTAAAGCTTTTAGTGTTCTCGGATGACTATTCCCTTCTTTCGTTGCTTGTCAAATTCTAACGGATTAGGCGACCCTTTACTGGGAACCTCTTGAGCCATTCAAAACAATATGGAACAATGGTTACAATGACTTCTATGGTTTCAGTAGTAATAATTAAATCCATAGCAATTTCTAGCTACGAAAACAATAGGATTTTAAGCTTGGATTCCATGGTTAGTCAATAAGGTTTGGGTGATCTTGTAGCTTGGATTACACCATGAACTAGTCATAGAAATCAATAATCAATAAAGGGGTTTACCTTGTTAGATCGATAGAAACGATATAGAATTGAAAAATTGAAGAAATCTTAAGCTTGGTATGATCAACAATAGAGGTGCTCGCTTGGTAGGGGAAAAAGAGGTGTTTGCTTGGGTGAAAGATGAAGATGACTTACTTTAGTAACCGGGCTATCTTTTCTTACTCAGGTTTCAATTGGCATTTCCTTCACATGAAGGAATCCCTTGTCCTTGTTGTACCCCCTTTACCCGGTCTAGTCGCAAAATCGAACCGAGTGAGTTACATTAGGGTTTGTCGAGGCAAACCTGAAAGATTTACGTTGAAACGGTTTATTTTTTCCTTTTATCTTATCTAAATGTATCATGCTGATTATGCTGATCATGCTGATTAAATTATAGCTTAAATTGACATACAATTGTCCGATTTCACATTACAACTCATGCTGATTATGGTGAAGATTACAACTCAATCGGGCATCGAATTGACATACAATTGTCCTAAGGTGATCATGCTGATTATGGTGAAGATTACAACTCAATTGGGCGTCGAATTGACATACAATTGTCCAATTTCGCATTACAAGAACTAAATCATAATTTTAGATAAATAAGAGGACTTATATGAAATCGAAGTTACCAATCCTTAATTAGTCATATTTCATGCACTCAGGTTAAATTACAGCTTAAATTAATCATCCAAATTCATTTAATTGCATATACAAGAAACAATGACTAAATTACAAAGGAAGCAAACTTCAGAAAGCATCTTAACCAATTTAACAACCTGCGTACCGGTACAGGGCCTATCCGTATCGAAACTGCTCAAAATACAAAGGCGTACTAATACGATCCTCAAGCGTATTGGTATATGTATGTGATTTCAAAAATTTAGAATTTCAGTAGCAAAAGATCGTACCGATACGGCAACCCGTGTACCAAAATTAGGCTTTTTTTCCAGCTATACGTACCGATATGGTTACCAGGCGTATCGGTACGCCTAGGCAATTTTTCTTGGATTAAGCAGAGATAGGTCTCCGCGTACCGATCCCTGAGGACCCTATACCGGTATGGACATACATGTAATGACCTATTGGTCCAACATATGATACTTTGACTCAACCAAACTCACTCCAACCATCATATAAACATCATATACCTCTCAATCAAAAAATTCTCAACATAGCAGCAAGGTAGAAGATTATTCTCAAAATGGCATACTCAAGGCAAATCCCTATAGGCATGATTTCTACCCAAGCATGCATAATGATTCCCTACCCCTCATAACCAAAGGTTAAGCTTCATACAAGTCCAAAACATCATATCCAATTTATACAAATAGGGAGTCCTCAAAATAAACCTCACAAACACAACTTGGTCATATTGTCTTTTATTATTACTTAGTCCTTATAAAACCATACTTTGAATAGTCACAAATCTTGGATCCTTCCTTGCACGCTTGTCGTCCGAGTTGCCTATTTCTCTTCATTGATGGGAAAAGAATGCGTAAGCTATAAGCTTAGTGAGAGAACCGCTAAAACACTTATCAATGCAAGTTAAACCATTTTAGTTCAAACCAAATCTACTTGTTCATGGCAAAATCATCTCATGCTTCAACAATCTCTTTCAAATGCACATTTAAAATCATTTACAACACATGTATCATGGATTTCATCTCGACCTCAATTTAAGCTTTAATTTCCAAATCTCTATATAACAAGCTTAAATAGTCTCACATGTATAAATCACATTATAAAAACATAATCCATTTCTCATGATACATCATCTAGTATATTGGCCTTCAAGTGACTCAATCAAGTTCCAAGCCTTTTACAAAACACATCGGATACATGAATTTCTCAAGTGGTTCCCACAACCACTTCACATACATACCTCAACCGGAGCAACGACACATTTGCCCACCTCAACAGTTTAAACTGGAGTAACAGAACATTTACCCACCTTAACGGTTTGGATGTATAATTCCACCAGCAGGAGAAAACAGAATATTTAACCACCTCAACTGATGCGGTTCTCATGGTAAAGTCTATGGCACATTTAACCCATCGACACACATGATGCGACTTATTATAGTGCACTATCAATCTTATAGCATGCCAACTATATCCGATTATATTTTTACCACAGCCACTTGCCAATATACTCATTAAAACCACATCAACTTACTGTTTTACATATGCATTAACTCAAACCATTTCTCTCAATACATTAAAACATGTATTCAAGCAACCTCAACATGCTTTCATAAATCATTTGCTTTACACAAAGCTCAACATGAATAATCATTTGCAACATCTCTTGATTTCAAAACATGCATATAACAGTAAGTAATCAAGTCTATAAACATGTACATGAGATTGTATTTGACAAAATTGAAAAAGAGAATGAGCTCAACCGATACTTACTTCTGAGCTTAGATAAGTGTTTCAAACTTAATCTAAACTCCAAAAGCCAAAGGATTCGATTCCCCTGCTTTACCCAAACAAAAATAGAGGATTAATGCACTTTCTTGCATCTCAAATCGCAAGAAACAACTTTAAATAGCTTTGATATGACTATAAATTCAACTGTCATGACCAATAATTAAGGATTATAGACAGGGTTTGGTATGATTATAAATTCTCTTACAATTTCTTTCGACAATGACTTCAAAATTGTTAAATTTATATGTTTTTTTCTTGTTAAAATATGTTTCAAGTTCTCGAACCATTTAGTGTCCCAGTGAAAAAGCGGATGATGTTCATCCTAGGAGACACGAGTTCAAATCGCTTTGTCTACGAGGTGTATGTGCATTGTCAAATGGTTAAGAAAATGTATGAACATATACTACCTTTTATTTTCAGGAATTTAATCTTTTTACTTTTTATTAAAAAAATCAAGTTCAAATGTTTTGTTTGTATGACCACAAGTATTCAACTCATTGGCTAACTAATTCAAATCAGATATTACAGAGACCCATTATAGGGACTCGCGCAACCCAATTATCTCATTCACAATGTTAGAACTCAACATTTTGTCATTATTTAAGGAATTTAACGTCTCATCCTACTAGACCAACTGGTTGTTGGCAAGTTCAAGTGTTAATACCATTAAAATTCTTCGGTTAAATTCAGGTTCGTTACAAATGTCATTTTTCTAGTTATATGGCTTCCAAGTTAGTTTTTTATATCACATAAACATGTTTGATAGAAGAATTTTTTGACCGGACTCGAATTTTAAAATCGGAAAAATAAAGGATTGGATTCCTGAAAATAAAATTAAAGGGATTAAATACAAATGCACAAAAGTATATGGACTTGGAGTAAATTCCAACGATTTTCATCAATTTATATGGACATAATTAAGTTTCATATTTTTTTCATACTATCAATACTTTTAACAAACTAATAATTGATTAGCATTTTTATTTATATTCAACATTTATGTTATTTTTATCAAGTACAAAGTTAATTATATTTATAAGACAAAAGCCGAGATCCAAACTCATACAAAATAGAACAAGTAACAAATCATTTTTATTTATTCAAATAAAAAATTCGGTATACCGATCATATTAGAAAAGTAATCCTATTAATCATTTACATTTTTTGTATATATAAATATTTACATGTGAAACTTTATACGCTTGGTATTATATTTTTCATTTCCAGATTATGAATATACGATTTCCAATACTGTGATGTGTTGATAAAATGTTTAAAACTTTAATTTTTTTAATTTATAATTTATATATTCTTTAAATGGCTAAATTAAACACCACTACTTAAAAGATCAAACATGAAATTATTATACTTGTATAGAAGTCCTTCACCACTCTTCCTATGATTAAATTTATATAATCTATTTTTTAATAATTTTAAATAAAATTTTAAATGAATTATTTAATGGTCAGATAAAAACTTGATAGATTTATATACAAATACTTGACCATTTCACTTCTGATATTTTAAATATATATATTACTGAAATAATGTGTTTAAAAATTATATATAATCCCATTCTAAAAGGCAGGGTTAATGGAAAAGGTTTAAATGTAAAAACCAAGAATCGGGTGATGTAAATAACACCAGCTTTAAGAACGGTTGGCGGATTCATGTACTGTTGCAACGCTGTAACATTTATGGATTTTGGTTTCCGTTTCTTTCCCTTTGTCCCGTCAGTTTAAATATATTATTAGATTTGATAATTTTGAATACAAGTAATTTTTTTCTCTCAAAAAAACAATTCTTTATATATTTCTCATAATTTACAGTATAACAAAATAAAATCCAAATTAAAAACCTCACAAATACACCAAATTATAACATTAGTTTTGGTTCTAGCAAGGGTTTAGGAAATTTTCAAGGAATTTTATCGCTGCATTAGTTTCTGACATTACAATTTTCAAGACTAAATTAGAATTGTATCATTTTAAGAGATCAAATTACAATTTTATTATGTATTAACTTAATGTTTTTTTATCCATCGATATCTCATTGGCTGACTAATCTAAATCGAATTTTGCAGAGATTTTATATGATGACAACCCTCTCAGCCTAGTTTTTTTCCATTCACAACAATAGAATTTAAACCCTAACCTTATTTAAAAGACCTAATGCCTCATCCCGCCAACTGATTGATTAACTTATGATTTTTAAAAGGGTTTAACAATAATTTTACCATTTTAAGGGACCGTAACGAGTTAACTTATGGGGTTTTAACATCCTAACATGAACATTGACGGAGCATACAAAAAAGCAGTTGGGATTCAAGGGTCAGAATTTCATGCTTGTCATCTGACATGCTCGCATATGAAAAAAACAACAAAGCCATCTGTTATACATATAACAAGATTGTGTTCCAAGTTCAAGCTAATTCTGTTCAAGAGAAAACAGGTTTATCCCATTCTAACAGTCGAGTCGATTGACAGAAGGAACATTGTTCTCACTAACTATAACCATACCACTAAATGGCATTTGAATCGGCAAATCTAATTCAATCTAAGGAAAAACTACTGCTCCGCCATTACATTCAACGTGTGCCACCGATATAATAACCTTGGAACTCTTGTAATACCGTAGCCATTACTTAGTACGGGCGTAAACATTTAGCAAGCTAACACAACAGGAAAATAACCACAAGTGCTCTATAGTTGTATATTCACTAATAAAGTTTGTATTACTCTCCCGAAACTGTTACTCGGACCAGAGTTTCATGAAGGCGGCCACAAAGTATTTGAAAATAGCCAAAAGGGGGTTAGTTCCTTCCTCAGCACCTTTCGATGTCCGTTCCCACGATTCACTGTCCATAGAAACCAAAGGAACTCTATAACATTGAAACCCAATTGAGTAAAAACTGATTCAACTTGAAAAGTAAAATGAGCAAAGGGTGGAGGTACTAACAGATTAATTCTGTCTAATGTTTTATTGCTTCCTTTCTTCGAGTTGACATGCTGCACCTCCAACGTTGACTTGCAAGTGCCATGAATTTTCGAGTGGATGCCATTTGGAACATATATTGCCTGATGAAAAACAAAACCATCAGGTTCACATTCAATCCAATACTACGATATTTATCATTAGCTTGAAAATATATGGCCATATAGACCATGTAGTATAATGACAAAAGACTTAAAAGGGAAGATTTTTCCACCCTGAAAATGAACACATCAGTTCAACCTAAAACAAAGTCATTAGCTTTCTCCAATTGGCCCATGGTATTTGTTTATTTGGGGCCACAACGGTAGGCAAATAAACTATAAGAACTCAAGTGAACTTAAAATCGCCTAGAATAAGGTGATTTACAGTTTGCTCCCATAAGACACCAAAAAATGTGAACAAATGCATGTGAGAGCATCTTAGTCATGTTAAATTATTAGCAAATATCATTGTTTCATTTTTCAGCAAACACATTTAGTGAAGAGTCTAAAATCTAAAATGTGTGAACCACACACACCTTTCGGGAGCAGAGAGGTTTGGAAGAGAATCAAAGCACTCCAAAGCACCTTTGTTGCTCCGACTTTTCATTTTTCCTGAAGTAGCTATGTCCGACACTTGTGTCGGAAACATGGACACAGGGATGTGACATCCAAGGATTCTCCAAATATATTAAAAAACACTTAGAAAATTCTGACCATACCTATGTTGGACACATACCCGTGTCCGAGTAACATAGTTCAAAGCCACACTTATGAAATTCCTCAAATAACAAGATTTGAGTATAGTGTCCCTTGAACATGTCAGTACGTAATCCCTTTTACACCCTTCAGTTTTTTTAGTGATTTCATAGCAAGGCACGGCTTTAAAAGCACATGGATCCTGCACTGTACTCACAGTAACAACTCCCCGTTTATTCGACCTAAATTACAGTCAAACTACCGACCATTTTTATAAGCAAAACTTATAATTAGTGAATATAGCAAGAGAGAACAAATATTTAGATGCTAATAGACAAAACCAGTTTATCATGCAGGTTGAGCAATCACTTTGCTTGATGTCTGACATAGGCATGCACAAAGTTTTGGACAAAAGCTCACCTCTCCAACAATGGCTTGGTTTTGTTCATTTGTTTCAGAAGTTAAAATATCATCACGAGAGACCTCTAATGCTGCACTGTTGTGTGTATCATCTATGGCAGTTCCCCCAGAAGAGCAATCCGAGCTTCCCAATAATGGATCTGAAATGTTTTCTACCACTTTCTTATCTGCTAAACCGGAGTTATTTTCCAACAACAAATCCTCATTGTTTTCCACTTCATTCTCATCAGTCAAAACAGAACCCTCAGAGGAATTCACACCATCCAACTTAAAACTACCATTTTCTTGACTCACACTCACCTTCCCGTTTTCTTTTTGATCCAAGTTTTCATTTAATTTCCCAACATCACTAGACATTTCATCAATGATGTCAGTTGGTTTAGTGACAGGTCGCAATGGAAATGTCTCTACTACTACATCTGCTGTTATTTGAGTGACTTCAGTTGTGGATGCACCCATTTCCTTTTCACTTTTATCACTTTCTGGAGGTTCAATTACTTGCACCTCTACAATTTCCACCTTATCAGTTCCATTGGTTACATCTACAGGATTCCCATTAATAGTTTTCTCACTATAAAATTTTTTATATTCAGATACCACAGAAATCTCCTCAGTAACTGAAAAAACTGAATCATCACTAACATCCTCATGATGACTGGGAGCAAAAGAACTTCCATTTGAATGGACGGACAACAGAGTTTCGGGTGCAATTGAAATGGAGCCCAGTGGATTTTGTTGCAAGAACATATCAGTGTTCTGCTCCCCTTCAGTCCACTTTGCTGGACCCAACACTCTATTTTCCTGAATTATCTCTCGTACAATCTCCCGCACTGTGTAGAAAGACCCACCAACTTCCTTATGGGTAAGGTTAAGAGATGGAAAATTCCCATTGTTTGATTCTTGATACCTGCAAGAAGTTCATCAATGGGTGAGTTTAAGAGACAAATTTTCTATTGTTTAATTTCCATTACCTGCATCAAGTGAACCAAATAAATGGTACAGAAATGTAGCAAGTCACTTCAGATTTTGGCTAAGGAAACTAGAAAGTAGATATTTTTGTTTAAGTGATGAACCTATAAGTTTAAAATTCCACATGAAGAGAAATAAATAGAGTGCAAATTATATTGAAATGGGTACATCAAATTGAATCCAACATTGGAAATTGAACTATTCCACTCAATTCTACATAGGTTTAAACATCTAATGTTGCATACTAAACGAACTACAAATGATACTCCCACGAAGAATTATGGCAAAGGATAATATCAATAAAGTTCATGAAATGCCATGCTGATGTTGATTTAGAGATAGCAACATTTCACATATTGCATTTGCACAAAAATCCTTATATCGAACAAAGTATATTCAGTTTGAAAATAAATCCAAATGTGTCTTCAAAGCAGTATAATAAATTTAGGCTTCAAAAAATGATTTTTTTCTTCTTCAGTAAACTATTCTTCTAAAAGCTAATAAAAGCCTCATTTGATTGTATCAGATTTATTTCCATACATATATAGAGCAGAAAAATTTACTGATATGTATGGACAATCGTAAATTACAACAATGTCTTTGTGTTCAATGACCCAGCATTCACACATTTAAAGTTAGCAGTGCTCAGAGTCAATACCCAAGCAAATATGTTAAGTTAATACTCATATGTTAAGCAATCACAGGCATCCTGCAATTAGTTTGTTAGATGCTATAAGGATGATAAATTTAGAAGCTTGAATGTCTATAATATCCCACTACGTACAGAGTAATTCGATTCTGACTACCATGGAAGGGGGTATAATTAAATTCATCAGTAGTAGCAAACAAAAAGGAAGAGAAACCGTGTGAGATTACTTCTTTATAAAAGACTCAACCATTGACTTCCTTTCCTCCTTTGAACGACGAATCCGAGACTTCTTTCCGGACAAAAAAATAATTAGGGCAAAAGTTTGCCCAACCCAAAACTTTTATAGCATGCATGATGATAACAAGATTTTACCACCAGCTCACAGCATTAAGGTATTTACGATACAGAAAAAAGATCAAGATCAGAGAAGTATAATTGAACAAAGGTTAGTATACTTAAATTTGTGAGTACAGAGAGGCATAATGCATAATACAACATATCTTAGTTGATTAAATGAAGAAAAAACTAATCTCCAACAGTAATCTAATGGTACTCTAAATTAAAGAAAACCATACTCTTGGGTTATCTTTGGAATTTCTATTCCAAGAAAAAGAGCCTTGCTCAACCCAGCAAAGCTAACAGCTTCAGCCTTGAAACCAAGTCAATTCAAAGTGTTGCCCTTTCAGCAAAAGAACTTCAAAAAGAAAACACTAACTCGAGATCAATTAACAAAGACAAGACGTTACGCAGGCAAAACAAGAAAAGATTACACAAAGAAGTTAGTGTAGAACAGGAAAATCAGATATGGTGGATGGAAATGAATTTCAAAGGTCACCCAGAAAAATAAACTAGTAGAAAATGAAGCGGAGAATGAGTGCTTACCTAAAAGAGAGAGAGAGATGTCAGATTGAGAATTTCCTATTTTTCTTTTTAATGCTGTTGGGGTTTAGAAAAATGTTTTTAAAATAGAACCCTGCTGGAAGGAAAAAGAAAATGCAATATAAGCAGTAAAGAACAAGTGTGTCCCATTTTGCTATTGGTTTCTGTCGAGGGTCGGGGCGGCGACCAGGACATTCATATTTGAAAATATTTTGACCCTCTTCTGTGAATAAATATTTAGGTCATCTTTTGGAAGGAGAAAAAAAAACATACTAATTTTAATTTGGATAAATTACAGCTAAAATCACTTTTGTTTTTGTGATGTCTTATTTTGAAATTAAAAAAGTTAAAGTTTTCGATCATTTATATTGTTGATTCATTATATTCTGGTCATTAAGTTGTTAATTAATTGATAACATAACGCATTAAAAAGTAATAAGTTTTTAATTTAACCTTAAACTTAAGGTAAAATATCAATTTGACCTCAAAATTCGGTCAAAGTCCCTCGATGTTGGCCATCGTTTACCATCGTCTATCGCCGTCACTAATAGCTATTGGACCCAAAATTTCCGTTCACTCTTTCAATCTCGTGAACACGAATCCGATCTGGTGTACATTTCACCTGAATTCTCTTATTTGTTTTATCTTTGCATCTCTCTTATTTGCGGGTGATACTCTATTTGCTTCGTTCATCGGAAGCACGTTATAAATGAAAGGCATAAAGCAAAAAAAATACCCTTAACGTTTGATTGAATAGTTATTTTGACCTCTATTCTTTTTTTAAATCAACTTAACCCTCAACGTTTTATTTTAGGTTAAAATCATGGACATGATGGACTGCTACTAATTAGTTGGAGTTAAACAACTTGAAATAAAAGACATTGCGTTAGAAGAAAAAACATATTTTATTGGCTCTCTTGACTTATTATTTTTCTTAGAAGTCAATTTAACCCAAAATGAATCATTGGGAGTTTAAATTTGTTCAAAAAAAATATACAAATTTGCTATTCCTTCGTCGGAATCAAGCAGTATAAATTAAAATAGATTAAAATTTAAATTCAATTATACAGTGTAAAATTTAAGAATTTTACATTTTTTTAAATAATTGGATTAATAAAAATCGATGATTGAGATTAACAATAGTTAACGAAACAAACTACCAAACTTGATCTGACTCCATCAAACAATAGTTAACGAAACAAACTACCAAACTGATCTGACTCCATCAAAATAAGGCTTGTGTTCGAAAACTGTTTAAACCAATTTAGGAACTGGACACTTTTTTAAGTAAAGAAACCATCTAGTTGCTTCAAACAAGTTAATTTTAATGAAAATTTGACTGAAAGAAACAAATATAATGGAAACGGGCTAGTTATTTGGCATCCTCCTACCAGAGCAGTTTAATATCATACATGCATGTAATACAAAGTATGTGAACACCTTATTTTGTACTTGTGAAGGTATTTTTCCAAATTCTTTGGCTTAAAAAATGCTTACATATCAAGAGGACCAAACACATTTGGATCATCTGACTGTGCATCCCCTAAAAACGAGTCTATATTTCGTCTTGTTTGCTGTTCTCTCGCGATTGGGAAGTTCCAAAACGAATCGGATTTCTCGAAGAATAAGTAAAACGCAACTGCTGATGCCAAAAATAGTCCTAAAACAGCAAATAGATCTGCCACTCTGCACACAAAAAAATTAAGATTATCATCTTCGTATTCTTTTATATTGTTCACGTTTATTCCAGGATTATGTTACTTCGACTTTTCATGTTTCTTTAAGTACCCGTGAATGATGCTTGCAGCCGGGTAGGAGTAAAATAGTTTGAGAGGGGAATGAAGAGAGGAATACCTTTCCAGTCTGCAGGAACGTTTAGTTTTGTCACCATAGCTCCCCATTGATTAGAAGTTGTAAGAACAACCCTGCAGCTGCAACAAAGCAACGACGACAGAAATCAAAGCAGGATTTAAAAAAAGTTGCTTTCAAGAAAGATACACAACCATGTTAAGACAAAGTGAAAACAGCACGAGCAGATACACTTTTAAATAAACTGTATAAACTTTCTTTATCTAAACTACATCCATTTTAAACCATTTCTCAGTCATTACAACGGTAATAACAATAATGTCATCTTTGTTTAATACGATCCACTCAACTGGAAAAGGTCAAGGGATCTATGATTACTTAAGTCAGATCAGAAGACTAGAGCAATCTCAAAAGACCATTGGACCACCAAAATATCATAATAGTTGCCTTGAAAATAATCTGTCAAAATAGTACTTGTTTCACTAAAACTTACTTTCGACTAGGACAGAACTCTAGCGATGCAATGGGTGTACCCAGGTGAAGCCTCTTACTCCAATGGCTGATCTCCATTTTCTTTACTTCAACCACGCAAATGTCTCCATCTTTGCTTCCACTACGACAAAAACAGTTGAGAGTATTCATCAAAAGAACATATACATTGACAAGTATTATAATTTATAAATGTAACTAGTTCTACAAAACTTTCCCAATCATCATAAACCAGTGCCTGGAATGTAAAAATCCAGGCTTACGATACTCAGACTTGGATGTAGGAGTCAGGTATGTCCAATAATTCCAAGTTTTCCCGTGTATTTGGAGGATCCTTAAAGGGGTATGTATATCTTCATACCCATGTCAGACACAAGTCCTTTAAGAACAATGAAGAGTCAGAGCAACAGAGATCCCTACTATTCCACTCTTCTGTCTGTCTCTAACTCTTTATTCGTTTTCATCTGTCTCTACTCTGTTCTCTTTATGAGAACATTGACAAGTTAACATGGATGACCTGTATACTGAGAATTGACACACATACGTAGGCGACTAGGCGTACACCCACACATACACCACACACTTTCAGCTATAAATATAACTATGGAAATAGAGCTCTTAAATACACAAAGTTGTTTCCAGCACAGAATTCTACAGTGGCAAAAACACGACTTGGGAATAGATTTGAAAATAAAGAATATTAAGAATTTGACATTTCAAACAAACAAACAAACAAATAAAATGAAATTAAACCAAAGCAAAAGAAAATATGTGCATTTGGTTAATTTCAAACATGAACCTTATTCAAAAGGCAAAGCTGAATGCTTACAGAGCAAGATATTTTCCATCCAGGCTAACAGACATTACAGAAGCAGGCTTTCCGAGTAATCTTTTATGCCCGATTTTATTCCACGTGCTTATGTCATAAACTGCAGTAACTGCTTTATTGCCTGTCATAAGACATCATTAAAGTTTCATAAAAGTGAAATAATAATAACAGAAGGTAAATTGTTTACTAGAAACAGAAACAAGCATGCCCCTTTGAACAGTGCAAAACAAAAATGGTTTTGTCCCATCCTTGGAAAACCGACATAATTCGATCTTTTCATCCTACGGATGAGGCATACCAAAAAGAAAATCAGAAAGACTAAAATTAAGTTGCAAACAGCATTCAATGAGAAACTGCTTGGTTAAAGAAATGGTACCGAGTTGCGTGTTAAAGTCATTAAAGGAACACCATCTTCTGTCTTCCATATTCTTGCAGAACCATCAGTTGATGTAGAAGCTAAGAACTCCGAATCTAGGCTAGAATATGACAAACAAATCAGATCAAATACAAAAGTAAGGTTAGAGAAAAATATACTATATAATTCATGTTTTTACCAATGTCGTAGCTGCACGTAAAGATATTCAATCCATTTTTAATGATTATTAGATAATTGATGAGCAAAGAAGTCTTATAACAGCCTATCTTATCAATAAAATTCTATACTGCAAACAAATTACAGCATATTTAAAAGGGAATAAGATATAATTTTGAATAAAAATAATAATAATAAAAGGCAAAAAAGATTTTCTGCACAATTACGTACAAATAGGCTCAATTCCTACCTGAAATCCATATCCCGAAAGGATTTATGAGCTCTTATTTCATCTACAATGATGCGTAGGGTTGGCCATTCCAAGATTCTAAGATGTCCATCCTATTGTTCATAAGATAGAAGTTAGTAGTATGTGCACAAAAACACAACAACAAAATCTTGATTGAATTCCAGAGAACTGCTTACCACCCCACCAGCGGCAAATCTAGAACCATCAACACTGAAAGCAAGACATTTTTGAGGACCAGCATCTAGGAGAGGAGGTAACGCTTTGGTGGACAGCTTTAAATGTGTTTCTAGACCGTGCAACTCAAACAACCTGCATATATAAAAAATATCCCATTTTATAAGAACATTTTGACAGGGAATTATAGGATAGTGGCTAAGGCTAAGCAATTGTTAGCTGTATTGGTCATCAATATGAATTTTCAAAACTTCTCCTTGCTTCTCAGGCCACAATGCATAAGATCATGTAAAATTGCATAAATAAAGGGGTGATAGCCACCACTAGAAGAAGAACAATTATTCAACCCCTCTTCTAACCAAAATTCTCATGTTAAAACAGAGAAAATATCACACTTTTCCAATCCAACGCATCCAAAGCCAAAAATAAAAAAGAAACCTTTTGCAAGATATATCATGTCTATCCTCAAGATCGAAAAACTCCAAACTCCATCATGTCTCTCCATGGTCTTACTTAAACTACTAAAATCAAAGTAAAGAAATGCAAAGCAGAAGTTCCCAAAACATACAACAAAACAAAGATTTAATCAGAAAATTTCACATAATGCTATTGCAAAGCACATAACTTGCCAAATTTAGACTTCATTTCAATCCCATAAACAGATTAACAAATTTCTTATAACTTGACAACAACGACACCCTAATGCCCATCAGAACTCAGAAGCATTCAATAACAATAATAAGCAATATAAAAACAAAATGGACTATTCAAACGTTTCCAAGCAATTGCATTAAACAGATAACAAAATCATTCAAAAAAATAAGAGAGAGAGAGAGAGCTATAACTTACTTGCAGCCTCCATTAGTGGTAGAGCAAACAAAACAATCTCCACTTGGGTGCACAGCAATGGTTATTGGATCACCATCACTTTCTTCGAGGTCATACCTAGCCTAATATAACAAATGTAAATATATAGACATCAAGTCCAAAATAAATGGAAAAAAATGTTTAAAAAAACAAAACACATAAATTGACCCTTGTTGTAGTTATAGAAAAATAATATCACCCTGAAGTATTTCACTTCTCTTAAGTAAGCCTGCTTATTATACCAAAATAATTTATGTTAAGGGGATAAAATTAAAGGTTAAGCAGTTATTTTTGGTGCAATAAAAGTGTAGGCTTGCTTAGGCAAAACAAAATTATAAGACATTCAAGTAAATTTACTTCTAAAATGAACAAAACAATAAGAAGAAGAACATGAAATTGTTTCTTTAGCAAATAAAAAGTCAATTAAAAAAATTGTCCCCCACTTTAAAACGGAGGGAAGATTGTCGCTATATATATACCAAAACCAAAAAACGGAGACCCCAATTCCATAATTTAAAAGAAGAAACTTTCTTTTTTATGCAAACCCAGCAAATTTGTTATACCGAAAAAACGAGCTTACCAATGGAGATGAAGAGAGAGAAGTGGTCTTGGGATCAAAAGAGAAAATTTCAACAGCTGAAGAAGAATGTCGGGTCGTTATCCGACCCAAGACGACCAAATTGACGTTTTCGGGCAGCCGAATCCATGACCCGCACGTGACGGACCCACCCGCTTCTCCTTCCATTGATGAAAAAGAGAGAAAAAGCTAAGAAATAATTCAACAATTTCTTCTTCTCGTTTCTGGGTTTTCGAAGGGTTGAAGAGGAATTACGAGGAAACAAGTAGTATATGGAAAGTAGGAGTCTTATGAAAAATGAAAATTATCTGGAAAATAATAAGGTACGAGTAGGGACAAGCGAGAGGGACAATGTGAACAAAGCGTGTCTGGTTTCTTTGGATATCGGAAGTAGAAGCACCCCTTTTGAAAAAAAACAAAGTCAACTCCGGTTTTGAGAGTCTGCTTTTGGATATTCGAATTATCCAATATGATTCCGAGGAAACGGTGAACAATGTTTTTGTTTTTAAATCAAATTTTTAATAGATAAATTAGTTTGTTAGTAATTAGATTATAAAAAAACTTCAATATATAGTTTGTGTAAATTGTAATTTATACAGACTTTTTAGTTTTAGGGGTTAGATGTTTAGTTAGGGTTTAGAGTTTAGAGGTTTAGGTTGTAGGGTTTAAAATTTAAGGTTAATGTTTAGAATTTAGGGTTTAAAGTTTGGGTTTAGTTTTTTAGAGTTTAAGATTAATTTTAATTTATAGTAGAAATATGCGTGTTTTATTTTACACAGTCTGTGTATCAAATTTAAACCCTTATATTATTGTGTCAACTTTATTCTGATAATTGAAAAATAAATTTATAAATTAGAGAAAATATTAAAAAATTAAAAATAGTTTATGGGAGAAATTATTTAGTTAGTTGGTCCGTGGTCGTTTTTATACGGTAAAATAGGAGTCGTCACTATTGTGGACGACTTTAATTGGTGGGGTGGAAGCCAACGGCAGTTGCCGACGATTTTTGGGTTAAATTTGTTTTTTTTAACATTTGGTTCCTGCTATTAAAATGTAAACAATTAAAATTAGGGGGTTGAAAATCAAAAATTTTGAAAAGGCGATTTAGTATTGGTTGATTTTCAACTCTAATTTGAGTCCAAAACTTTGAAATATCCGAAAAATATCGTTTTAGCCTTCGATTTTAGTTTTTTCAATTTTTAACAAATTTTTTAACTTTTTGACTTTGATCTTTTTAAACATGCTGTACTTAAAAAAATAGCTTCTTCTAATAAGGATTCAATACGTGTATTTTCACTGCATTATGAAAAAAATTTCATTTTGGTCCTTATCAATATAATAACTTTATCGTGACCTATTTGAAAAGGAAATTATATTGACATGAGCCAAATTGAAATGAAATTAATTTTATAGGAACAAATTATGAATTCTTCCATTATATTCAGCTTTAATGGGTTTGTTTTTCACTTGTAAGGATATTTTTAAAATATATATATTTTTGACCCTCTAGCTTTAATTTTTACATTTTAGTCCCAACTGCAAAAAAAAAAAAATGGACCCATACAATTGGCTTTTAAAATAAATCATTGTAAATATAGTAAGCATAAATTGATAGTAAGTAATTTTGGCAAAAGATACTTAAAAGGTAATATAAAGTGTCAACAATTAGGCTAAAATTTTGAAATAGAAAAAAATTATTTTTTCATAGGTAATACACACACGGTAAGTTTCCTTTTCAGTTTCCACTACAAGCAAATACAGTAAATCCCTAAATAATACTTGGCCCACCTTATTTTTTTAAATTAGGTTTAATATACAAATAAGTGTTCAAATTATACTTGCTTTTAATTTTAAGTGTCTAAACTATTTTAGGTACCTAAACTATACATTATTTTCTAGCCGTTATCTACCGCAAATTTTTTAAAAATTAAATTTATTTTTTACTATATTTCTTTTTTTAGTTTCTTTTGTTTTTAACTTATTTTTTTTAATCTCTAGATTTTCCAAAATTTATAAAATAACCCCAAACTCAAAAACCATAACACCCAAAAAAAACCAAATCTCAAATTCAACCATTGCCGCCGCGCACCACTCCCGTCGAAAGATTCACACAACCATTTACCTCAATTTTTTTTCCGTCAAAAACGACAACCGACGTCCCAATCAAACACCAAACGCAAAACCTTCATTCGAATGATGAGAGACGGACGACGACCGAAAAAACGACAAACATCGTTCGGATTGTGCGGCAAGAGGAGGTGATTCATTCCAATGACAACGACATGATGACAACAACAAAAATAGTTAATTTAGGATTTGAATTAGGATTTTCGGAATTTAGGGCCTCTTGTGGAATATGATAAAGTTGTAGTTTTTTTTATAAAAGTTTAAATTTTCTAAAAATTTAAAAAATAAAATTAAAACTTATCACGTGACACGTTTTATTTGGTTACATAGTTTTTTTTTTACGCTTGTTAACTGCTAGACACTTAAAATTAACTAAATAAAACATTAAAGACTTATTTTTACTAAAAAAATAATTTGAACACTTAAAACTAAAAAAATATATAATTTAGAGATGAGCCTAGAACGGGCGACGCACATTGCTGAACATCACTAACGCAATACACTGCTGAACACCATTATTTTTTAATGACTTTTAAATAATTATTAAAAATCTAAAAGACTCAACATGCAATTAGTTATATTTTAAAATAAAATTGGAATAAATTATTCGATGAACCATTATCACCATCTCATCTATGGTCCTACCCAATTAAATAAAATCATGTCATATTTATTTTCCACATAATATTATTTTATAAACTAAAATTTACACATCATCATCTTCTTCCTCATACCTCATATATTAAGACTTGATTTTTATTCTCAATTTTAATATGTTAATAAAAATCGTTAAAATAAAAAAACACCTCAAAAGCTTAATCCAAGAATTAAAAGAGACAAAAATAAAATGATTAAGATGTTTGACGCATAATCTTGAAAAATTAGTCTTATATATCAATAAAAAATCATCTACGATTAAAAAGAAGAAATTTTGAAAACGAATCAAGGATACAAGACGAAAACATGACTTCAGAATTAATTAGGGATTTCTGCATCTAACACTCAACCAAGATGATTAACCTTACTGTTCGTGTTAATCTATTTGATTGAATGAAGATTAATATATTGTCAACCGGAACAACATCACAGTTCAAGTCAATTTATTTAGGAACTTTGATCGACTTAAAGCGCCTTAAAATAAAATAAAAACTCTAATTCGCGGAGAAAATAACAAAACCAATTAAAAAATTAAGAGCCGAAGAAGTATACCTGTAAATACCTAATTTTGCAAAGAGATTAAAGAAACAAGTAAAATTAACAAATCAAAAAAGCTTCGTACTGTTAGTATTGGATGAGTGTTGGATGCCCCAACTAATTCTCGAAATTTTTTTTTTTTTTTTTAACTGTAGATGATTTTCACTGATACAGAGATTATTTTTTCAAGATTATGTGTCAAACATCATAATTATTTTATTTTCGTCTCTTTCGATTCGTGTGTTAAATTTTTGTTGTGTGTGTATTTTTTTTTATTTTAACGATTTTATTTATTACCATATTAGAATTGAAAATAAAAATCAAGTTCTAATATATGAGGGATGAGGAAGAAGAAGATGATGTATAAATTTTAATTCATAAGAAAATATTATGTGAAAAATAAAGATGACGTGGATTTATTTAATTAGGTAGAATTATGTATGAGATTGTGAAAATGATTCATGAAATAATTTCTTCTAATTTTATTTTAAAATATAATTAATTGCATGTCGAGCCTTTAAAATTTTTAATAATTATTTAAAAGTCATTAAAAATTAACGGTGTTCAGCGGTGTATTATGTTAGTGGTGTTCAGCAATATGCGTTGCCCGTTCTAGAATTTTCTATAATTTAGACATTTATTTTTATATTAAGTCTTTTATTTATATTATTTCCCTTTAAAAAACCATATAACCTCTTAGGGTTTTGAAATTCCTTAAAAACTGATCATTCCCATTTTCATCTTTTCCTTTATATTAAATTATGGATAATTATATTATGTATAGGCGGTGGAAACAAAAACTTTTTACAAATGTTTTGGTTTGAAGGGTTATGAATTTAATTTAAGGATTTAGGTTTAGATATTTAGAATTTAAGGGTTGTGGTTAGAATTTAGGATTTATAGATTAAAACTCAAATCCTTGACCATGTTACTTTAAACCTTAAATTCTAACCATAAACCTTAAATTCTAACTCAAATTCTTAAATTCCAAATCACTAAATCTAAACCACATAAACCCTAAATTAATTTCATAAACTCTAAAATTAAGGTGATTTATAAAAATATTTTATTTCCACCGTCTTCGAACAAAATATTTTCTCTATTAAATTGTACCTAAAATCTTAAGCGCATAATCATAATTTTTATTGGTCAAATTCTTCTATTAATCTGTATATTATAAAATTTATAAATTATTTTTTTAATAATATACGTGTCTCGACAAATTATAAAATTAAGATTTAATTTTAATTTTTAAAAATCTCAAATTTAACTATCCGTGCTTGTATGTTGTTTTAATCAAAATAAAAAAAAAACTAAAATATATAAAAAATATTATTTGACATGTCTAAAGCAGGTCTTGAGTTTGAGTCTTTATGTATATAAAACACTCTCGCTAAGAGACTCGCCATCAAAACCATATGTGCGACATGAGTTGGTTCAGATTAATCATAACAAAACTTTAAAAACCGAAAGGGTACAAAAAAAATATTTTAATTTTATAACAATATTTAAATACTATTGCATATTATATATATTATATTTGTTAATTTTTTCACTATACACTGGAATCTATATACCACTCATTCAATTAAATTTAAAACTCCACTTGAGTAAATGAAATAATTTCCTATATATATAACTAATGACAGT